>JAVJIF010024370.1:0-53840 GCA_038442645.1 Agave tequilana | reverse complement strand
TCGTAGGTTCATTAAGGATTTTAGCAAAATTGCTAGACCCCTTACAAACCTTCTAGCTAAAGACGTGCCCTTCATATTTGACGATAGGTGCAATAGTGCTTGGAAAAAGTTGAAAGTGGAACTTATTCTGCACCTATCATCTCACCTCCGGACTGGTCCATGCCTTTTGAGATCATGTGCGTGCCTCAGATTTTGCGATAGGTGCTGTCTTAGGACAGCGTAAGGATAGCAAGCAGCACGTGATCTACTATTCGAGTAGGGGACGCTTAATGACGCCCAAATGAACTATACTACACCGAGAAGGAATTCTTGGCAGTAGTGTTCGCTTTGGAGAAATTCCGCCATACCTACTTGGGACCAGACCACGATTTTCACCCGCCCATTCTGCACTTCGATACCTTATGCTAAAAAGGATGCAAGGGCCCGACTCATTCGTTGGATCCTCCTCCTTCAAGAATTTGATCTCGAATTCGAGATAAAAAAGGTGTTGAAAATGTTGTCGCAGACCATCTCTCTCGCGTGCCTAATGCACCCTCCGACGAACTGCCCATCAATGATAATTTTCCGATGAACACTTCTAGCCATCTCTAAGGAACCATGGTTGCTGACATAGTAAATTACTTAGTCACAAACCAAACACCACCTAATTGGTCAAAACAGGATAGATACCGGTTCTTGTCTCAAGTCTGGTATTACATATGGGAAGATCCATAACTTTTCAAATATTGTAGCGACCAATTATTAGGAGATGTGTCCCCGATGAGGAGACTAGAAGCGTTCTAGCCTTTTGTCATGAGTTCGCTGCGGTGGACACTTTGGTCCCCGTAAAAACTGCTGAAAAGATTCTGCAAAGTGCTTTTATTGGTCAACTGTGTTCAAAGACGCATTCGAGTATTGCAAAACTTGCACAAGATGTCAAATGAAGGAAGAATTTCCAAACGAAATATGATGCCCCTAAATCCAATTCTAGAAGTAGAACTTTTCGATGTCTGGGGCATTGATTTTATGGGACCCTTCCCTAATTCGTTTGGGCACCAATACATCTTGTTGGCCGTAGACTACGTATCAAAATGGGTTGAAGCCGTTCGTTGCAAGACAAATGATAACAAAGTTGTTGTCAAATTCTTGAAAGAAAATATCATCTCGCGCTTTGGAACCCCTCGTGCCATTTTAGTGACAATGGTACGCATTTTTGCAATAGAACTTTGAGGCTCTTATGCGAAATACTCCATAACTCACAAGTTGTCTACGCCCTACCATCCTCAAACTAGCGGACAGGTAGAAGTTTTCCAATAGGCAAGTCAAGCTTATCTGGAGAAAACTGTGAATCAGAATAGGAAGGACTGGTCCACCAAACTGGTGGATGCCCTATGGGCATATAGGACTGCCTTTAAGACGATTCTAGGAATGTCTCCCTACAGACTAGTTTTTGGAAAGGCTTGCCACCTTCCTGTTGAGCTAGAGCACCGGGCCCTATGGGAAATTAAGCAGCTGAATCTCGATCTAGATAAGGCCGGGAGCTTCGGAAATTGCAAATTTCTGAACTAGAGGAATTGAGGAACGAAGCATACGACAATGCGAAAATTGCGAAGGATAGGGTTAAGGTCTTTCATGATAAGTTCATCACGAGAAAAACTTTTGTCCAAGGACAAAAAGTGTTACTCTATAAACTCTAGACTTCATCTTTTTCCCGGTAAGTTAAAATCAAGATGGACAGGGCCGTTCATTGTTAAGACCGTGTTTCCACACGGAGCGATAGAGATCTACGATCCAAAAAATGACAGTACATTCAAGGTAAATGGTCAACGTCTTAAAATCTTTTTGGATCAGTTCCAGAAGTGAATGCAGCCATGGTCTTTTTGACCCACTGTATCGGTAACTATATCTTTCTGCAAATTCATGCATCCATGCATTTCATTCATACATTAGGGACAATGCATGAAATAAGTGTGAGGGAAGGGTATGTAAAGTAATAAAAATAAAAAAATATATATACAAAAAATTTGTTTATTCTTTTTCTCTTTAGTTGTTCTAAAATAATAAAAAATAAAAAAATAATAAAAAAATAAAAAATAAAAAAAAAAAATTTTTATAAAAAGGACAATATTTTGACTTATCTTTTGAAAGAAACCTAAGTTAGTTTTAAGAATTAGGAAAATCATGATTAGGATTTCTAAAACTTGGTCAAAATAAATAAATTGTTTAATTTTTAGGTATAAGAGGAGAAATTGAATAAGTAATTAGTCTTGATTTTTACCTTAATGAAATGTGCATACCTGATGCATATCTAGGATTTTAAGACAAGACCCTTGTGCCTCATATATAAAAATTAAAAAAATCACTAATTAAGCTGAATACATGTGCCTCAAGAAGCATAAGTATTCACGCCTAAAGGTGAGTTATAAATAAGCGTCCTTAGTTTTGGGGCCTAGTTCACTCGAATTTGAGTCTGAGGGGTGTTTTCTCACCCGGTGCCCTAAAACAAACCAGTTTGGGAGTCACCGACTTTAAGTTCGCTACATAGGTGGATTACAAAGCCTAAGAAAACTAAGAAATATTATATATGTATTAACACATCTAATAGTCAATTATTTAGGTATGAGGGCCTCAAGAAGCCTTAATACTTACACGAAAGAAAAATTAGATGAGTTATATATATTAAAAAAAATCATAATAATAATAAAGTGGCATGAGAGTCCAAGTTAAGGAATTCTTAGATTCACAAGGATGTGTATGAATTTTGGTAACGAAAAAAGACTATACAAACATTCAATTTTGATCCTTACCTAAAATGAATAACAATTGACTTTATTAAGACTAAGTTTAAGAATGAATAAAAATGATAATCCTAAACTTATAGACTACTTAGTCTCTTCAAATATATTTCGAATATTTTCCTTTTTAGGATTTTGTGGGTGTAATCCGCTGAAACCCTCACGAGACAACACTCGTCCTCTAGGGTAACCTAGGGGTTTAACGGCTTGTTGCACATGTTAAGTGCAACCGTGATTCCTACGAAAGTGAGTTAGCTAGATTAGTTTTTCTTTTAATTTTTACTCGAAGACGAGCAAAAAGATAAGTGTGGGGGTGTGTAGGTAGTAAAAATTGCATAATTGTCATCACATTTACTATCACATTTTCATATTTATTCATATAATCATGCACTATTACTAATATTTTGTTATTTAATGTGTGCATGTCTTGAGTGTTTTTAAATAAGAATAAAAGACTAAATGAAGCCCAAAAGCCTATGTCCCAGCCCATGTCCAAGCCCAAGTGCAAAAGTGCAATTACAAAATGTCAAAAGTGCAATACAAAGTGCAAATGTTGCAAATACTAAAAAGAGGGAAGGGATAGAATTCTATTCAACCCTAAATACTTGGTGGATGAGGATAAATAAGAGTGCAAGGATAAAAATTCGTTTTGTTAGAGATTTGGATTAAGGGTAACTTGATTTCCAAGTTATCCCGAAATCTCAATTAAAGAGTCGAGATGCCAGATCCAGACGGATATGCCCAGATGGAGGGACCAGATGAGGCCACGCACAAAAGCGCGCGGCCAGGGATAAGATTCTGGCCGCAGAAACGCGGCCAGAGCCGCGTTTTCGCGGCAATATGGATGAGGCTGTGTACCAGATTTCTTGGCAGTGTTTCAATGGGACTCTACTTCCTTCTGAGCCTATAAATACCCCTGCAGACGCAACAGAGAGGGCTATCCAGAGAAGATTAGGGTTTTCTTTAGCTTTTCCTTAAATTTCTGCAATTTGTATTTCGTTTTAAAGGCATTATGGAGAAGAAGGAGCTTGTATTTGGAAGACATATTTTCAAATAAAGGTTACCTCTTTTGCTATTTGATTCTTGTCAGTTGATTTTATTTCTTTTTCTGTGATCTCTTGTTTTTGGTTTTTAATCTGTGATCTCTTGTTTCGTTTTGTTTTTTTCTTCTTTAACAATTCTTCTCAAGTAAAAAAAATAAATAAAAAAATAATTAAAAAAATGATGTCTAACTAATTCTTAGTATGGTTTGCTGATCTCTTAAGCAACCCTAGGGCAGTTTAGGAGTTGAATAGATTGATGCTCAATTTTTAGAAACCCTAGGTCTAAGATTGCTTTTCTTGAAGATTAAACTGATAGTTAGATTTCTTAATCTAGGTGCACACTTAAACAACTCTTCATGACTTCATACTTAAGAATTATGACAGCATAAATTTAAGATAACACTTTTTCTTTGCTATCTTACTTAGAAGTTAGGATGAAACTTTATTTAGTTTTTGGTAATGCAACTTAGTTAAATTCTAGTATCATCTTTTCTTGCTTGAATCCTTCTTATAAACCTAGGGTAAATCATATATATCTCAAGATGACATTCAACATCCAAGACTTGCATTGTGGGTTGTGGTAGTAGATCAGTAAAAACATACCTCTTTAATCATATTTCAAATCTAATCTCTCCTTTGTTTTTTTTGAAGCATATAGAGAAATCGGCCGAAAAGCTTGCATCGCATCCTTCCCTGAGAATCACGACCCGCTTTGGCCCTTGCTACAGCGGATAGCATTAAGACTGAGAACTCTACAACTCAATCTTTTTCTTTATAAATTCTCAATTTCAATCATTGAGCTAAATTGAGTATTTTCATGATTATGTTTTGCATATAACTCTTATACACTCACTTTATTTATTGTTTTTCTCATGATTTTATTTTCATGAGTATGATATATATGCTTTATAGATTTTTAGTGTTTGGTGATGATGTGATCTACATGTTTTTTTCATGAATATATTTTTTTTTTATTCCTTACTTGAAGGATTTCGTACTAGTTTACAAATTTTTCTTATAACTAGTTCATATTCTTCATTTTGAAGAGTTTTCAATTATGCTAAACTATTTTCAAACCTATTTTTGAAAACCCCTTCTATTGAAGGGCGGTTGGTTGGGCGACCATGCCTTATATGCTTCTTATTGAAAATCATTTTGAACATGTGCATGAAATGGGAGGTACGTAATATGAGTTATACACTTGATCTTATTATGTTTTCAATTGGTACCATTGGATCTTTTCAATTGGTATCACTATTGACATTCTTTTTGTATACGCATATATGTTTTTATATATTATGCTTAAACTTCAAATAGTATCAATTTCGATTGTATTAAATTTTTCATACATATATCTATGTTTTATTTGTGCTTACTATATCTCTATATCTTTGAACACAAATTTTGGTTATGCTAAGCTTGATTTCTTAAATGACTATTATATTTCAATTGATTATGTTTCAATTGGTATCTTATACAAGCTTATGCATTATTTTATTTAGTATTTCATAAAGAAGAGAAAATTGTTTTATATTTTCAATTGGTTTTGCTTACCTTTGGTATTTTACTCCCACACTTTATGTTGAAAAATGATTACAAAAAAAAGGATATTGATTATTTTTTGTATCATATACTCCTAATGAAATTACTTTCAATTGGTACTAATGTTTACAAATTGGTATCAAGATTACCTATAAGTTTACTTACAATAAAGAAAACAATAAAACAATGTTAACAATTGGTATGTTTTATTGATATCAAAATTTTTGATTGAATTGCTCAAAATGATTTATTTATTTACAATTGGTATTTAATTGTATTTACTTACAATTGGTATCAATTGGTATTTAAATTATATTAAAACATTTATTTTTATGTACCACATTATGTACTGTCAATTGGTATATTTCATTGATATCATGATGCACTAAATTGATATTTTTTTTCTTACATTGGTATCATAAAGTGTGTTTTGATTTCACCCCTTATTGATATTTTTTTTTTTGTTTAAGACAAAAAGGGGGAAACATGTTTTCTTTGACCCCTTTGTTGATGATTGACAAAAAGGGGGAGAAGTATTTGAGTTTATATGCATGTTTATTGTTTGATGCATGTTTATTATTTATTTTTAAGTTGTTTTCATATTGATATTTTTTATTGTTGATATCAAGCTATTATTGATTATCTTCCAATTGGTATCAAGAATTTTTATTGGTTGAATTTTTTTTATTGATTGGTATCAAGAGTTTTTATGTTGCTTTTGTTGATTAAGTTTCCACATTAAAATTTTTATTGGTATCAAAAACAATTAATTAAAGAACATGTTTATTTTAAAAAGGAAAAGGAATTTATTTTAAAAGTTTGGTATCAAGAGCATGTTTATTTCATGTTTGATATCAAGAGCATGTTCATTTCATTATTTATGCATATTGATGCATACCCATGTTTAGTATTCATTGCACATATTTATTGTTTATTGCTATGCATGAGTTAAGGGGAAACTTCTTGAAGTTTAACTTTAATCCATTCATATATAACTCCATGAGTTTTTCATCATCAAAAAGGGGGAGATTATTGGCCCAGAGGCCTTCCACTCTAGGTTTGATGATGATTAACTCATGTAGTTATAGTTTACTAAATAATATTGTGATATTTAGTTTTAGATACTTAACCAAGATATTAGTAGGTAATTAGCTTCAACAAGGTGTTTTGGAGCTTTTCATGGTGATTTAAGAGCCCGAGCGTCAAAGTCATATCTAGCACACGTTAAAGTCAAGCTCGGTGGATCACGTTTGGATCGAGTCGACTTGGAGACGGCGCTCTACAAGAAGACTTCGGTACATTGTTTAGTCTATGGTTTAGATCCATTTGTTAAAGATTAGATAGTGTGATATGCTCAAGTTCACAACACACACACTTGTTTCTAGTTTCATGTTTATTGGTTTTCGTTTTTAGTTTAACCGATCTTAGTTTTCATGAATAGATAGAATAAAAACAAGTTTACATGGTTTAATGTATATTAGATTTATTCTATATACATGTATGTTCATATACTTAGACAAATTTAGTTTGATAGTCTATTTCATGAGTTTGGAGTTTTGGTATTTTAACAAAACTTATTTTAGATTTTCGGTCAAAAACAGTGATATATATATGTTTCATGTATATTGGATTTATATCCATATGCAACATGCTTCAAGTTATTTAAATATGTTGTATTTTTGTATTTGGATGGTTTTGGACAAAACGTTTTTCCATTTCAAAAATCTAAGTTTTGGAAAATACGGAATTTGATTTTCGGTAAAATTTCCATAACACAAAAAGAGTTCAAAATGTTTGTAACTTGGTTTGATTTTTACTCAAACAAGTTTGTATTTCAAAGAGAATATTAGAACTTATTTTTGTGAAATTTTAAAAGTTTATGGGATTTTATTTTAAAATTAAACCCAAGTTTTTCTGTCCCAGAAATGTCAGTCTGGTTGACTGTCGGTCGACCGGGGCGGTCGACCGTAGCAGTGGTCGGTCGACCGGGGCGGTCGACCGACATACACAGAATGTGCACGCAGCCAAGCTGGGGAGGCCGGTCGACCGGGACGGTCGACCGCCAGAGAGCTCTGCTCTCTGGAAAGCCTCCGCGACCGGGCGGTCGACAGGGTGGTCGACCGGGCAGAGAGCACTGCTCTCTGTTTCCAGACTCGGTCGACCGAGCGGTCGACCGCCAGAGAGCCGTTGCTCTCTGGATCTGGCATGGTCGACCGGGCGGTCGACCGCTGGGCTCAACAGTCATTTTTTTGACCGTTGGCAGGTCGACCGGCCGGTCGACCGGAAGGCCAAACTGGGCCTTTTTCTCTGCCAACGGGCAGATTCCAAGTGGGGGCTATTTATACCCCATTTGAAGTGGGTTTTGGTTAAGATTTTCAAGAGCAAAATTTCTCCTATTCTCTAGTGTTTTAAAAGCAAGTTTTCAAAAGAGTTTGTTGGTTTTTAAAGATCATTCTTTATTTGTTTTCAAGAGTTGGAAAGATCAAAGAAAAAATAAAGATTTGGGATATTTGCTTTGTTCTTCATTTCTATCAAATACTAAGTTGTTTTCCCAAGTATTTTTCCTTTTGATTTGTTTTTCCAACATCTTGATTTCTCACACTTGAGCCATATCATTCTATCCTATCTATAGGATCTTTATTTTGTGGGAAAATTAGTTTGTGGTTGTGGAAACCACCAAGTTGTAAACCTTCCTTGATTTGTGTTTATCCCTCTAGTGAGAGGTGATTGTGGGTATCCCTCTAGTGAGAGGTTGATAGTGAAGGTTGTGTTGGTATCCCTCTTAGGTGGATTGTGTTTGTATTGGCTTTGTGCCTATCCCTCATTTGTGAGGTTGATTTGTGTGGCTTTGTGCCTAACCTCTAGTAAGAGGTTGTATTCGGTTGGAGAGAGGAGTTGTGTACTCCCTTGTTGTATTGCCCGAAATTCTCAGTGGAGGTTCCCTGTATGGGAGTCCTGTGTGGATAAGTTAGTGGAAATCCTTCTGTGTGAAGGCGGGGACGTAGAGCTGTGTACTCGAACCTCGAAACATATCTCGGTGTTTGCGTTTGATCCATTGACTCTAACTCTCTCTCTCTCTCTTTTACATTGAGCATTGCATCTTATTGCCATATCATATGCATGCTTGTGTGTTTATGTACCTGACTTGTGTTTAACCACGAGAGCTTCATATAGCACCTCAACTCTTATTCAGAGGAATCAAGAGGAGTTAGTCCAGAGCCCTTCACCGAGAATTCGGCTACACTCGTTGGTTACATTAAGTGTGTTGCCAATTAAGTTTTAAATCCACATTTTGTTCATTAGATTAGCCGTACACCTATTCACCCCCCCTCTAGGTGTATTTACAGACTCAACACGATCTTCTTGTTTCGGGATCCCATAACCTGTAGCCTTTCATATTTCTTTTGACACCCAAAAACACAAACTTCTTTACTCGCGGATTCACCATGCCATCTTTGGCACTAAAGTAGGCCGGATTTTCAAATTCCCATAGCAAACTATGACCTTGAGTAGTTTTCCTAGGCCAAACTTTCAGTGGAGCTTTACCTCCTATCGCAATCGATGACAATCTATTATGAGATGGTTAGCATACACAAACGTCTCAGCCCAAAATAATTTGTCTAATCTGTATTAGACAACAACCACCAAACCTTCTCTAGTAAGGAACGATTTACCTCCTTAGCCAACCCATACATATACCTTCTGTGAAGTGAGTACCAATACCAGTGTTCTGGCCAAATTGTAGGAATTGGTCCATTTATCTTTCAATATTACCTATCTGTAGCTCCTTGATCTTCCTACTGTCTGCTTCTCCATTATTCCTTTCCACTTCACCAACATATCTAGGGCTTCACACCTTTATCTCATGGGATATATCCAACAATGCCTAGATAAATTATCAATAAAAGAGACAAAATACCTGTGACCTCCAAGCGATGTAGTCTTAGCAGGTCCCCAAATGCTTACATGAACACAATCAAGAAGGCCTTCTGAGTGGTGAGTACTAGTGCTGAATTTCACCTTCTTGTCCAGAACGTCGTGTTCAACCACCAAGTTGCAGGTAGCAGCACCTTCCAACGATCCCTTCTTTGCAGGATCTTGCAAGCACATTTCACCTCCTTGTCCGACCTTCATTTGCCAGACATGTGTGCAAATATTATCTGAAGAAATAGAAGTCTCCACCTGACCTGTAACTATACTACCCTTCAAGTAGTAGAGATTGTTCCGGCGGACACCCTTCATAACCACCATTGAGCCTTTGATCATCTTGAGAACACCATCTCGTATAGATATCACAAGACCCAACGCTTCCAAAGCACCAACAGAGATAAGATTTCTTTTGAGTTGAGGTACATACCTCACGTCCTTCAATTCTCGTCCTATCCCACCAAACATCTTGATACGGACTGTACCTATCCCTTCTACATTACACGGATGATCATTACCTATAACCGTGAAGCATCCATCTAGCTTCTCAAAGCTAGAAAACCAAGCTCTGTTCGGGCACACATGATAGGTAGCTCCGGTATTTAAGATCCACTCAGCATTATCTGAGTAATCAACAGTAGGAGTAGTAATAGAGAGAGAATACCGATGAGTCTGAATCTGATCCATTCGTCTGTGAAGTACTGGCCTGAGTACTGACCAACTTTGCGAAATTTGCCTCGGTCATCGGCTCCTTCTTCTTATCTTTGGCCTTCGGATAATTAACTTTCCAGTGCCCTAACTCCTTGCATAAGGCACACTGATTTCTCTTCAGATCTCTGAAGCCTAATCTGGACTTCGATCTTCTCTGATCATCTCTTCCCTTCCTATTGGAACTCTTGCTTCTTACCGTCAATGCCTCTATTGTTGTGCTCCCAGAAGAAGACAATATGTCATGTCTCCTTACTTCATAACTCACAAGAGCAGCAGACACCTCACTGTAGTTAAGAGATTTTCTTCCATTGATCAATGAAAGAGCAAAGGTCTCATACTTTTCTTGAGGAAGAGATTCAATAGAATTACCGCCTTATCTTCTTCGTTGATCTCCACATCCACATTAATTAGATCTGTAAGAAACTTTGTGTAGCTATTCATGTGTTCGTCGATGGAGCATCCTCTCTGCATCTGAAAATGATAAAGCTTACTCTTCAACTGTAACCGCGATTCAACGCTTTTCGTCAGATACTTTTTCTCCAGGATCTCCCACATCTATCTCGCAGATGTTTCATGCAACACATAATACTTGATGTCTTGTGTCAAACAAGACCTGATCAAGCCACACGCCGTACGGTTCATCTTGTCCCAATCTTTTTCAGTTGTTGATGCGTGCTTCTTCTTTAACCATAGAGTGTCTTCGAGGTTTGATGTCGTCAGCGCATCTATCACTTGACATCTCCACATACCTAAGTTGTTCTTACCGTCGAACTTCACCACATCAATCCTCAATGGATGTGGATTCATGGATATCACCGACGATGTAATTTCTCTAACCATCTTCTCAACTGATTCCTCAAAGCAATGCGGAAACAAACGGAGTTAGATAAAACAAACTAGATAAAGATAGGATCTTTACCTCCACCCGAAACCCTCGATGAGTTTTCGAAATGATCTACTCCTCCAAATTGATTCATCGAGCAATCCACACGCTGTTTTAAGATTGACACACGATCCCACAAACAGTACTAACGCCGCTTCAAGATCGACACACGATCTCTGTCAAACAGCAACTGATGCCCTTGGAATCAACACACGATCCCACGCCGAACCTGAGTAGCTTTGATACCACTTGTTGCGTGCGCTCTTGGCAACAACCTCTCTGAGGAATCTACCAATCAGACTGAGACAGATGCAGCTGGAGATTTACCCAACACGATAAGAACAGAGAAACAATAGAGAAAGCAAATCAACACAATATTTAATGAGGTTCGGCAATTTGTCTACGTCCTTCGGGCAAGGGAGAGAGAGATTTTATTGATTTAACAATCAATACAACTTGTTCCTTACTTCAAGGAATTTTCAAGGGAGATTTTCAGAGGGATAAAATACATGAGATTTATAGCCCTTATTTATAGCCACAAAGTCTCAAGGATTTAGGAACCCCAATTAAATTTGACCCCAACTCAGAAAAAGAATCCAAATCCTAAAAGGAATCCAAATCCTAAAAGGAGAAGCAATTCACCTGTTAGGAAACTCCAATTGGATCTGACTCCTTTTCAGAAATGAAGTCCGAATCCAAGTTGGATTCCACAAGCTTCATCAAGTTTTCATCTCCTCTCTCTCCCTACAACCTTGGCATCTTATGTTGGCCCAAGGGTACAATCACCCGGTTTTTGAGTTTTGATGATTACAAAACATATATAGTTATTTATACTAATCATATTTTAATGTTTAAGTGTGTTTCAGGGTTCTAAGGATACAAGATGTGTTCTTCCCTACAGGAAGGTATTTTTGACCCAAGTTGACTCAATTCGGGTTCAAGGATTCAAGCTATTCAACATTGCATATGGAGAAGCCCTAATTTGAAGACCTTATAGTCACCTAGAACCTTTGTAAGAATTAGTTTGTCAAAGAATGAGGTTATGATAAGTTGGCTCAAGAAAAACACACACACTTTCATTTTTCATAATACAGTTTTTATTTTGGTTAGTTGATTTAGGTGCATGTCTTGATTGATATACATGACTCAAAATATTTTATAATTTTTCATCTAGTTTATATCATGTATACCATCCCTTATAGCATGCTACTTAATCATCTAGCCATGTAAAAATATTTTAAAAATTCTTCAAAGTTCAAATTTTTCCCATAACAAAACTGTTTCAGGCCCTACGGTCGACCGCATCTATTTCAGGCCTGATCGGTCGACCGCACTGGTCGACCAGGCCTTGTGGCTTCGGCGTGAACGTTTGTGCACGTCTGCCGGTCGACCGGACCGGTCGACCGAGTCCAACGGCTAGTTTGCCAGATAGACTGCCGGTCGACCGGCCGGTCGACCGACAGCCACCAGCAGCCCCCAACGGCTAGTTTATTGAAAACTTTTTTCTGGATTTGATTGAGATGTCTCCTTCAGCTATTTCTGTATTTTCTGAGGCTATTTCCTCACCTATTAACCTAGTTTAAATAATGATTAGATCTCTTCTAATTCCTATAAATAGTTGGCATTGGTCCCTTGTTAAATTCAAGAAAAAAATCCCCATTGTTTTAAGTTTCCAAAAAGAAAGAAAAGTTTTCAAAGCTCTCACTTCTAAAGTGCATTCTTGGTTAAAGTTTTCAGTTGTTTTCAAGCTCTTTCTTACTTCTTTGCAACTGAATTTTCTCACTTCACTTCTTGAGCCAAAAATCTTTCCCATTCTATAAGGAGTTGTAAGAGAGAAGTTTGTGGTCTTTTTTATCGCCTTGTTACTTGTATTTTCTTTGTATTGAGATCCCTCTTGTGTAGAGGTTGGATTGGTGGGAGTTCGGTACTCCGGTCTTGTGTAGACCTCTTGTAATTCCCTTTGCGGATTTAGTGGAAATTCTTCACGGTGGTGGAGGCGGGGACGTAGAGCGGTGGCTCGAACCTCGAAATAAATTACTTGTGTTTGCGATTGGTTTCCTTATTGTTTTTCATTGCTTTACATTTTTATCTTATGATACCTCTTGCTTGCACTTCATTGCTCCCATTTCATTCACTTGCATTTTCCGGTCTTTACTCATCTTAACAAGAAGGCAATTACGCGCCTCAACTCATAATCTAGAGGAATCAAAGAGGAGAAGTTCTATAGCCCTTCACGGGAAATTCGGCTTCAATTTCTTGTTTTGAGTGACCGGTTGCATCATACATACAACTTGTTTAAAAAGATCATTAGATTCGCATTAACACCTATTCACCCCCCCTCTAGGTGTTTTTCAATTGGTATCAGAGTTTTGATCTCTAGTCTCTTGGCTTAACAACCTTAGAGAGATCCTATATTGCTAATCACTCTATTCATTTTTCATTCTCATACACTTAGTAAAAATGGCCGAAGGAATTAAGACCCCACCCAAGTTTGATGGCCTTAACTTTCCCATATGGAAGGTTAAGATGATCGTGTTTTTGCAATTCTTAGGGAGCCGGGTTGCAAAGGCGGTGACAAAACCTTTTAGTGCACCCCTTGGTGATGAGGACACTTGGTCCGATATTGCCACGAAAGAGTTTGACGCTAATGCTAGGGCACACTATTGTTGGCCCAAAGGCCTTCCACTCTAGCTTTGATGATGATTAACTCATGTAGTTATGTGTACTAATAATCTTGTGATTTTAGTTTCAGATTATTAATCAAGATGTTAGTAGGTGAATAGCTTCAACAAAGATGGTTTGAAAACTTTCACATAGTGATTCAAGAGCCCGAGCGTCAAAGTTCATATTTAGCACTCGTTGGAGTCAAGCTCGGTGGATCGAGTTTTGGATCGAGTCGGCTTGGAGACGGCACTCTACAAGAAGACTTCGGTACGATAGTTTTTAGTTTGTTTAGATCCATTTGTAAAGATTAGAATAGTATGATATGCTCAAGTTCACAATACACACACGTTTTATATTTTGGATTCGGTATTTCGGTTTTTGGTTTAACCGATCTTGGTTTCATGAATAGTTACATCAAAATAATTTACATGTTTTTATGTATATTAGATGTGTTCTATATACATACATGCTTCAACTATTTAAACAAACTTAGTTTGATAGTCTATATCATGAGTTTGGTGTTTTGGTATTTTTAACAGAACATATTTATGGTATTTAAGTCAAAAACTATGATACATATATGTTTCATGTATATTGGACTTATGTCCATATGCAACATGCCTAAAAGTGTTTAATTATCATGTTTTTGTATTTTAATGAGTTTTGGAAAAATCAGATTTCCTATTGAAAAAAATTCAAGTTTGGAAAAATACAGGTTTTGGTTTTCGGCAATATTTCCATAACACAAAAATGGTTCAAAATGTTTGAAATTTGTGTTGAAATTTTTAACACAAGTTTGTATTTCAATGTAAAATGATAAAACTATTTTTGTGAATTTTTAGAAGATTTATGGGAATTTTTAGAATTAAAAAGAACAAGTTTTTCTGTCCCAGAACTATTTCTGCCAGGCTCTGTCGGTCGACCGCACGGTCGACCGGACCAAGAGCCGGTCGACCGTAGCGGTCGACCGACGTGCACCAAACGTGCACGCTGGCCTGCCCATTAAGCCGGTCGACCGAGCGGTCGACCGACTGTGAGCAACCCACTCTCGGGTTTGCTCCGGTCGACCGAGCGGTCGACCGGCCAGAGAGCCTTGCTCTCTGGTTCAGGGCACGGTCGACCGGGCGGTCGACCGGTAGCAGCTAGCGGTCAAAAATTGACCGTTGGCCGGTCGACCGGCCGGTCGACCGGAAGGTCAAATCTGCCTAAAATAGCTGCTAACGGCTAGTTTTGAAAAGGGGCTATATATACCCCATTGAAAAGAGGTTTTCTCTAAGAATTTTTTGCAGTAATATTTTCATACTCTCCAGTGTTTTCACAGCAATCAAAAGAAGTTTTTGGGCTTAAATCTTTACAATCTATTTGGTGTTTTTCTAGGGTTTAGAAAATCAAAGAAAAGTGTTTTTAGGAAAAGTGTTTTTAATTTAACTTCTATATCTTGATTTCAGTTTTTTCCAAGGATTTTCTTTGAGTATTTGTTTTCCATTTCTTTGGTTTTCTCCACACTTGAGCTACATCTACTATCCTATTCTTTAGGGTCTTTGTGTTTGTGGGAAAAAGAGATTGGTTTGTGATCTTTTGATCACCAAGTTATAAACCTTATTTTTGCTTGCCTTTGTGCCTTTCCCTCATAGTGTTGAGGAGGTTGTGCAAGTGAGTTGCATCCCTCTAGTTGAGAGGTGATCCTTGTGTAGCTTTGTGCTTATCCCTCAAGTTGTGAGGTGATTGTTTTGGTTGGCTTGGTGCTTTGCCTCTAGTGAGAGGTTGTGGTTGTAAAGAGAGGAGTTGGGTACTCCTAGTTATTGTATTGCCCCAAATCCTCGGTGGAGGTTCCCTGTGTGGGAGTCCTTTGTGGACAAACTAGTGGATTCAAAATCCTTCTAGGTGAAGGCGGGGATGTAGAGTTGGGTGCTCGAACCTCGAAACAAATCTCGTTGTTTGCGCTTGATCCATTGACTCTTACTCTCCTTATATATTTTTTACTTTGTGCATTGATCATATTGCTATATCATATACTTGCTTGTGTGTTGTTGCAATTAATTTTAAATTCTGCACTTAGTTCACTAGATTAGCATTATCACCTATTCACCCCCCTTCTAGGTGATTTCAATTGGTATCAGAGCATACGCTCCTGATATTTAGGTTTAACCACCTAGGAGTGAGATCTTGGTTTGCTAATCTTCATTTGCATTTGCACACATATAGTTTGCACTCATGGATAGCCCTCCTATGTTTGATATTTCTAGACTTGATATTTAGAAGGCCAAGATGAGTTGTCATTTGAGAGCATTAGGTAATAAAGTATGTCAAGCCATTACCAAGGAAACCTACCCTAATGATAGCAAACATAAAAAGGCCAATGCATTAGCTCGTAAGACACTTAGAGCATCTCTTGATAAAGATTTCTTACATGTGTTTGCTCACTATGATTCGGCTTTTGCAGTTTGGAGCATTTTGACTTCTCCCGAGCTACCAAAAATTATCAAAAAAATGAGAAGATCTAGGAGAGACAAGTCCGACGAGCATTGCCTCATGGTCCAAGGGAATGACTCCCTTGAGGTACAATCGGAATCTCAACTAGATGCTAGTACTAGTTCCTATTGCTATGGGTGTTTAGAAGTACAAACATTAAATATGGAACTTGCTAAAAAGTTTGAAATTTTTTTGGAAAAACATGATCTTTTGAAAAAGAAAAATTTTGAACTAAAAGAAGAATATGAGAATTTGTGTTCAAAATTTGATTTGATTTTGCAAGAGAAGGAAGAGATTTGTAGTGAACGTGACTCACTTAAATCTCAACTAGACCTTGCCATAAAGGAAAATGAATTTTTGAAAAGTAAAAATGATTGTGATGATGTTGTGAAAAACAATGAGGTCTTATCTTCAAAATTAGATTTTATTTTAAAGGACAATCATTCTTTGAAAAATGAAATTGAGTTTATTTCAAAAGAATTAGATTTAGTGTTAAATAAAAATAAATCTTTGCAAAATGATATAGATTCACATGTTTGCCATGCTAGTGTAGCCTCACCCCGCACACCTATTGCATGCTCCACTTTATCTTCTAGTATTGAAAATGATATAAATGATTTGAAGAAAAGTGTGGATTGTTTGGGCTCCACTTTGAGCCATTGTGCCATGAATCATACACGGTTGGAATCTTTGTTTCGAAAGAAACAAGTTCCTATTATGCATGCACACCATACACGGCATACACATGCTCCTCACGTTCACACCCATCACATGTATGCTCATGTGTACACTTGTACACATTGTGGACGTAAGGGTCACCTTGCTAAATTTTGTTATGATCGTATACATGATGTTAATTTAGCAACTAATTTTGTTTGGGTTAAGAAATGTTCTAACCCATATGGACCCAAAAGGAAATGGGTACCAAAGACCACCCCTATTGTATTTGATGTAGGTGTGGGCTCTCGCATGACGTGAGAGTAGCGGTACCTTGAGGTGGATGCGTTCCGTGCTTCATGAGGATTATTTGGATGCATCACTTTCAAGGGAAGTTTGGTGGGAAGACCACCTTGGTTTGGAGAACTAGAGAGGTGCCTTCATCGATTTTGGTATCAATCTCTAACTCCCGTTTATATTTGCATACTTTTTCATGTTCATTAATTTATAGCATGACTTGGTTTATTGATTATTATGTTTATATCATGATAATTAGATTAGTGTTATACATGTTAGTTATTTGAGACACCCATGTTTAATATGGACTTATCTTTGTGTTCTCACCTTGTTTTTAAACTAATATGTATGTCCTAGATCTATTACACATGCATATACATAATGACCAAATGTACGTTTATGATTTTTATTTTGATGCTTCATGTTTTGATTAGTATGTCAAATGCCATGATTCTTAGATCATTGACATACATGTATAGCTTTTGAGATCACCCATGTTTATATGGACCCATATGTTGTGTTCTCACCATTGTTTAGCTATTATGTATATCATAGGTCTAATAGCATATGGATTTACATAATGATCATTTTTATGATTATCATGTTAATTTATGTCTAGTTTTATGCCTCATGTTTTGAATATACGTTTAGATGTTAGTTTTCATTAAGACTAGGATTTATACTTGTACATATAGTGGGCCACAAATAAATCTTTATATATGTTTGTGCTTGAATGCTTATTTGTACCCATTAGATGTGCTAGTATAGTCTAGTTTTGATGATTCATGCATTTTAACTTATATTCCCAATTTTGGACATGTTTTATAATCATGTGATTTCACTTCATGTATATGTCTATTTTGCTAAACCTTAAGATATACATGTATACCCCTTGAGTCATTTGCTTTTCATGCAAATCTTTATTATGGACTCAATTGTGTTTAGGGATATGTATGTATACTTCTTGTTTTGTCAAAACATACATATGGCTTGAAGTATAAATTATTTTAATGGAAATTTAGTTTTGATGAGTTCACGTTTTCATGTTTTAAGGAATTTCAATTGAGCTTGATTGCCTATCTCCATGACTATGTTTTTCACATTATGCTTATACACTCACATCATTCGTGTTTTCTCATGATTTTAGTTTCATGAGTATGATATATGCTTCATAGATTTTGAGTGTTGGTGATTATGTGATTTACATGTGTTTTATGGAACATATTCTTATTTTATTCCTTACTTGAAGGATTTCGTACTAGTTTACAAAAATTTTCCTATAACTAGTTGTGATATTCTTCTATGGTAGAGATTTTCAAACATACTTTACTTTCAAACCTATTATTTTTGAAAGCCCCTACCTTCAACGGGCGGTTGGATGGGCGACCATGCCTTGTATGTTCTTTATTGAAAATCATTTTAAACATGAGCATGAATGGGTGGTAGGTAATATGAGATATACATTTGATATTAGTGTTGTTTCAATTGGTATCATTGGATTTTTTTTTATTGGTATCAATATTGACATGTTTGTATACTCATATATATTTTTATGTATGTATGCTTACACTTCAAATAGTATCAATTTCGATTGGTATCTAATTTTTCATACATATATTTGTTTATGCTAAAGCTTGAATTTTTAATGACCTTCATGTTTCAATTGATTAGTTTTCAATTGGTATCTTAAACAAGCTTATGTATTATTTTATTTGGTATTTCATAAAGGGGAAAAAAACTCATATTTTATCTTTCAATTGGTATTTGGTTTACCATTGGTTTTGTATTCCACTCCCTTGCTTTATGATAGAAAATAATAATTTCAATTTGGTATCATATGTTTAAAAAGAATAATACTTTAAATTGGTATCAAGAATTTATTTGTTTTCTCAAAATTGGTATCAAGATACTTATTTGTTTACTCGCTATTGGTATCAAGATTTTGTTTATTTTCAATTGGTCTCTATTGATTTATTTCTTTCAATTGGTATCATTGATGACAAGAACTCTTATATTGATATATTTTAATTGGTATCATGCTAAAAGAATTTGTTTTATTGTCACTCCTTTATTGATTCTTTGTTTCGAACAAAAAGGAGAAGAATGTTTTGTTTTTACTTGGACCCCTTTGTTGATGATTGACAAAAGGGGGAGAATTATTTGAGTTTATATGCATGTTTCTATGACTATGCATGCTTTTATGTTGTATCAAGTATTGGTATCAAGAGTGTTTGTTTTAAGAACATAGTTTAGTTAGTTTGATTTTTATTGGTATCAAGAGCTTAATGCTTAATTGGTATCAAGAGCAATATTTAAGAACATGTTTTTATTATTGGTATTAAGAGCTTGTTTTAGTTTGAGTTTTTTTATTGATATCAAGAGCTTGTTTTATTTATGCATGTTGATGCATTTCATGTTTGGTATCGAGAACATGTTTTTGTATTTAGTATCTATTTTTATGCATGTATATGCATACATGTTTATGAGCTTTCATTGCATATTCTTATGTTTCTTCCTATGCATGAGTTAAGGGGGAGCTTCTTTGAAGCTTAACTTTAATCCATGTATATATAACTCCATGAGTTTTGTATCATCAAAAAGGGGGAGATTGTTGGCCCAAAGGCCTTCCACTCTAGTTTTGATGATGATTAACTCATGTAGTTATGTGTACTAATAATCTTGTGATTTTAGTTTCAGATTATTAATCAAGATGTAGTAGGTGATTAGCTTCAACAAAGATGGTTTGAAAGCTTTCATATAGTGATTCAAGAGCCCGAGCGTCAAAGTTCATATTTAGCACTCGTTGGAGTCAAGCTCGGTGGATCGAGTTTTGGATTGAGTCGGCTTGGAGACGGCACTCTACAAGAAGACTTCGGTACCATAGTTTTTAGTTTGTTTAGATCCATTTGTAAAGATTAGAATAGTATGATATGCTCAAGTTCACAATACACACACGTTTTATATTTTGGATTCGGTATTTCGGTTTTTGGTTTAACCGATCTTGGTTTCATGAATAGTTAGATCAAAACAAGTTTACATGTTTTTATGTATATTAGATGTGTTCTATATACATACATGCTTCAACTATTTAAACAACTTAGTTTGGTAGTCTATATCATGAGTTTGGTGTTTTGGTGTTTTTAACAAAACATATTTATGGTATTTAAGTCAAAAACTATGATACATATATGTTTCATGTATATTGGACTTATGTCCATATGTAACATACCTAAAAGTGTTTAATTATCATGTTTTTGTATTTTAATGAGTTTTGGAAGAATCAGATTTCCTATTGAAAAAATCCAAGTTTGGAAAAATACAGGTTTTGGTTTTCGGCAATATTTCCTTAACACAAAAATGGTTCAAAATGTTTGAAATTTGTGTTGAAATTTTTAACACAAGTTTGTATTTCAATGTAAAATGATAAAACTATTTTTGTGAATTTTTAGAAGATTTATGGGAATTTTTAGAATTAAAAAGAACAAGTTTTTCTGTCCCAGAACTGTTTCTGCCAGGCTCTGTCGGTCGACCGCACGGTCGACCGGACCAGGAGCCGGTCGACCGTAGCGGTCGACCGACGTGCACCAAACGTGCACGCTGGCCTGCCCATTAAGCCGGTCGACCGAGCGGTCGACCGACTGTGAGCAACCCACTCTCGAATTTGCTCCGGTCGACCGAGCGGTCGACCGGCCAGAGAGCCTTGCTCTCTGGTTCAGGGAACGGTCGATCCGGCGGTCGACCGGTAGCAGCTAGCGGTCAAAAATTGACCGTTGGCCGGTCGACCGGAAGGTCAAATCTGCCTAAAATAGCTACTAACGGCTAGTTTTGAAAAGGGGCTATATATACCCCATTGAAAAGAGGTTTTCTCTAAGAATTTTTTGCGCTAATATTTTCATACTCTCCAGTGTTTTCACAGCAATCAAAAGAAGTTTTTGGGCTTAAATCTTTACAATCTATTTGGTGTTTTTCTAGGGTTTGGAAAATCAAAGAAAAGTGTTTTTGGGAAAAGAGTTTTTGATTCAACTTCTATATCTTGATTTCAGTTTTTCCCAAGGATTTTCTTTGAGTATTTGTTTTCCATTCCTTTGGTTTTCTCTACACTTGAGCTACATCTACTATCCTATTCTATAGGGTCTTTGTGTTTGTGGAAAAAGAGATTGGTTTGTGATCTTTTGATTACCAAGTTGTAAACCCTATTTTTGCTTGGCTTTGTGCCTTTCCCTCATAGTGTTGAGGAGGTTGTGCAAGTGGGTTGCATCCCTCTAGTTGAGAGGTGATCCTTGTGTAGCTTTGTGCTTATCCCTCAAGTTGTGAGGTGATTGTTTTGGTTGGCTTGGTGCTTTGCCTCTAGTGAGAGATTGTGGTTGTAAAGAGAGGAGTTGGGTACTCCTAGTTATTGTATTGCCCCAAATCCTCGGTGGAGGTTCCCTGTGTGGGAGTCCTTTGTGGACAAGCTAGTGTATTCGAAATCCTTCTGGGTGAAGGCGGGGATGTAGAGCTGGGTGCTCGAACCTCGAAACCAATCTCGTTGTTTGCGCTTGATCCATTGACTCTTACTCTCTCTCTATTTTACTTTGTGCATTGATCATATTGCTATATCATATACTAGCTTGTGTGTTGTTGCAATTAATTTTAAATTCCGCACTTAGTTCACTAGATTAGCATTATCACCTATTCACCCCCCTCTAGTTGATTTCAACTGTGCCTTACTTCAAGCTCTTAATGATGATGATATTTCTAGAGTCATTCATTGCAAATCCGCACATGAGATTTGGACTCACTTGTCATTCATGAGGGAACTTCACAAGTAAAGAAGGCAAAAATCGACCTTCTTCGTTCCCAATATGAAAATTTTTCTATGCAAGAGAATGAAACCATAGATGATATGGTTACTAAGTTTACAAAGATTACTAATGAACTTTCTTCTTTAGGTGACGGCATTGACAACGACCAAAAAGTGAGGAAGATCATCCATGCACTCCCTCCATCTTGGGAAGTCAAAGCCACAACTTTGAAGGAGCTCAATGACAAGGAAGAAACGGAGCTTATCGGTCTCATTGGGAATCTCAAGACCCATGAGATGGAAAGAAAAGTAAGAGAAGAGATGGCTCCTCCCAAGAAGAAAGCTATTGCCTTCAAGAGTTCTTCCACCTACTCCGACGAGGATGATGAAGAAGAGGATGATGCAGATCTTTCTCTTCTTGTAAAGAACGTTCGGAGAATGTACAACAAGGCAAAGTTCCAAAATAGAAGGAGATGGTAAGGTAAAGAAGAGAAGAAAATCATTTGCTTCAATTGTCGGAAGCAGGGTCACATTGTTGCGGAATGTCCAGAAAACAAAGGCAAACCCTCCACCTCCAAGAAGCCTTACAAAAAGAAAGCTTTAAAGGCCACTTGGGTCGGAGAGTGAATCCGATGAGGAAGTCGACACCGCCAACATGTGCTTCATGGCCAATGAAAGCACAAGCAAGGTAACTCCCGATACATCCATTGATTGTGAACTATCTATAGATGAACTAGGAGGAGCTTTTGAAGAATTATCTCATAACTATGATTTTCTCAAAAAGAAATACTTGAAAATGAAAAAGGAAAATGAATCACTCAGCCACAAAGTTTTCATTCTTATAAAAGAAAAAGATGAATTATTTTCAACTTTATCTTCTACTCAAAAGGATTTTGATGACTATAAAATTTCTTGCAAAGGTAAATTTTCACAAATTGATGAAAACGAGATTTCCTTACTAAAAAAGAAAATTGATTCATTGGGAGTAGTTTTGAAGAAATGTGAATTTGATAAAAATAGACTAGAGGCTATGTTTCCTATGAAACATGTCCCTAAGAAACATTCACATGCTACTCATACTCATGTTCATAAATCACAATCTTTACATCATGCCAAGCACCCTAAACATGCCCACACTCCACACACTCATCATGCATTCATGTATGGTAAAGTTTTTTCATGCACATATTGTGGCCGTAAAGGTTATTTGGTTAAATTTTGCTATGATAGGATTATTGCATCGCATAATCATGTTTGGGTTCGGAATACTAGCATTCAAGGACCCAAGAAAGTTTGGGTACCAAAGTCAACAAATTTGTTAAATGATGTAGGTACATTCCAAAGCCCAACGACGTAAGGAGTTGTGGTATCTTGATAGTGGTTGCTCAAGGCACATGACATGGGATATCAACAACATCGTAACCATATCAAGATACCATGAAGGTGGCACCGTCACCTTCAGAGATGACGCCAAAGGAAAGATCATTGGTATTGGTAATGTTAAACTTGGTACATCTTCTTTAATAAAAAATGTTGTTTTAGTTGATGGCCTCAAGCATAATCTCTTGAGTGTTAGTCAACTTTGTGATAAATGTTTTAATGTTATTTTTGATGACCTAGCATGTAGAGTTATTGATAGATAATCCAATACATGTATATTTTTCGGATTCCTGAAAACAATGTATACATGATTGACATGTCTAATATGCTATGCAATGCTACTTGTTTGAAAGCCCTCGATGATGACTCTTGGTTGTGGCATAGGAGATTAGGCCACATTTCTTTTGACCATCTATCTAGATTAAACAACAAGAAAATGGTAAAAGGTATTCCTTGCTTGAAATTTGAAAAGGACCGCATTTGCGATGCGTGTCGACTTGGGAAACAAACCAAGTCCTCTTTCAAATCAATCAAGGATATCATGACATCACGACCTTTGGAGTTGATCCATATAGATTTGTTTGGTCCTACACAAACCAAAAGTCTACGTGGGAAGCGTTTTGCTTTCGTTTTAGTTGATGATTTCTCGCGTTTTACTTGGGTTTTCTTTTTAGAACACAAAAATCAAGCCTTTTCTTATTTTCAAGCCTTTAAGAAAGGAGTTGAAAAGGAAAAAGATTCTTCTATTTTAATAATAAGAAGTGATAGAGGTGGTGAATTCAATAACCAACCCTTTACCACTTTTTGTGAAGAATATGGAATTAAGCATGAACTATCTTGTCCTAGAACTCCACAACAAAATGGAGTCGTTGAGAGGAAAAATTGTACATTACAAGAGATGGCTAGGACAATGATAAATGAGTTCAGTCTCCCTCATTATCTATGGGCCGAGGCCGTTAACACATCTTGCTACATATCAAATAGGGTTTTCTTATGCAAAAACACTTCTAAAACATCTTTTGAGATTTATTTTTCTAGAAAGCCAAATGTTTCATATTTTAAAATTTTTGGTTGTAAATGTTTTGTTTTGAATACTAAAGATAATTTAAGTAAATTTGATGCAAAGTCTTATGAAGCAATTTTTGTTGGTTACTTTAACACTTGTAAAGCTTATAGAATTTTCAATAAGTCATCCTTGACTATTGAAGAATCTATACATGTAAAGTTTGAGGAATCTAATGTGTTTTTTGAGAATATTGTAGAAATAGATTCCCTAAATGAAGATATGGAGAAAATTTCTTTGAAGGACTCACCTACTCTTGAAGACATGCCAAAGAGTGATGAAGAAAATGAAGTTCAAGAAGTTGAAGTGGAGATTACTCAACCACTTCCAAAAGATTGGAGATTCAATCCACATCATCCCAAGGACCTTATTATAGGTGAAGTATCAAAAGGGGTAACTACTCGCTCCAAACTTCATGATCTTTGTGGGCATTATGCATTTATTTCTCTTTTTGAACCAAAGAACATCCTCGAAGGCGAGGGCGACTCATATTGGTTGCTTGCCATGCAAGAGGAGCTCAAACAATTCGAGCGCAACCAAGTTTGGCATCTTATTCCTAGGCCCCAGATAGACCAACAATTGGTACTAAGTGAATCTTTAAGAACAGGTTGGATGAGTCGGGAAATGTTGTTAGGAATAAAGTTAGGTTAGTGGCCCAATGTTACAGTCAAGTCGAAGGTATCGATTTTGAGGAAATTTTTGCACCCGTAGCACGGCTTGAAGCCATACGGATGACACTTGCATTTGCTTCATATAAAGATTTTAAACTTTTTCAAATGGATGTAAAAAGTGCTTTCTTAAATGGATTTATTGAAGAGGAGGTGTATGTTGAACACCCCCCGGGTTTGTTGATCCTACACATCCGGATTTTATTTTCAAACTAGACAAAGCTCTTTATGGTTTAAAACAAGCCCCTAGGGCTTGGTATGTAAGACTTTCTTCATTTCTTATTTCTAATGGTTTTAATAAAGGAAAAATAGATACTACTTTGTTTACCAAACATGTTGAAAATGATGTACTTATAGTTCAAATATATATTGATGATATCATATTTGGTTCTACTAATGAAAATCTTTGCAAAGCTTTTGAATCATGCATGAAGGAGGAATTTGAGATGTCTATGATGGGAGAGCTTAACTACTTCCTTGGTCTCCAAATCAAGCAAAGGAAGGATGAGATTTTCATCAATCAAGCCAAGTACACGAAGGAACTTATCAAGAGATTTGGGCTTGAACGGGCTAAGACAAGCAAAACTCCCATGGCTACCACCACTAAGCTTGACAAGGATGAACAAGGTACAAATGTAGACATTAAACTTTATCGTAGCATGATTGGTAGCTTGTTGTATTTAATGGCTAGTAGGCCGGACATTATGTTTTGTGTATGTCTTTATGCTCGTTTTCAATCGTGTCCTAAAGAGTCCCATTTGATTGCGGTAAAACGCATTATTAGATACCTTAAGGGCACAATTGAAATGGGTTTGTGGTATACGAAGACCGGACAATTTTTCATGACGAGTTTTTCGGATGCCGACTATGCGGGTTGTAGAGTGGATAGGAAGAGTGCAAGTGGAATATGTCAATTTCTCGGTAATTGTCTTGTTTCATGGTCTTACAAGAAACAAATTCGGTAGCCCTCTCAACCGCCGAGGCAGAGTATGTTGCGACGGGGGCTTGTTGTGCACAAATCCTTTGGATAAAACATACTCTCCTTGACTATGATTTGCATTTTGACCATATTAAAATATTTTGTGATAATACTAGTACTATTCATATGACTAAAAATACAAATCAACATAGTAAGACTAAGCACATTGACATTTGGTATCACTTTCTTAGAGATCATTATGAGAAAGGTGATATTGACAGTGATTATGTTTCTACCGATTTTCAACTTGCCGATATTTTTACAAAACCACTAGACTATACTAGATTTTCTTTTATTTGTGGAGAATTGAATGTTTGTGTTTTAGAATCATGAAATTTTTTTTAATAATGTTTACCCTTTTTGATGTATGACAAAAAGGGTGAGAAAAAGTTCGTTTATTATTTTGAGTTTTGAGTTATGAGTTTTGAGTTTGAGTTTTTGAGTTTTGAGTTTTGGGTTTTAAGTTATGTGTTTTATGTTTTGAGTTATTGTTTGTTGAGCTATATGTTTTGAATTCTTATATCTTTTTTTTATGCCAAATTCTTGTTTTTACTATTCATTCATTTATATAGCCATTTATATATAGCATGTTTTGAGGGGGAGCTTCCAAGCTCCTTTCCCATTTTTCCCATTTTAAAAAAAATTAACTCATATGTTTTGTCATCATCAAAAAGGGGAAGATTGTTGGCCCAAGATTACAATCACCGGATTTTTGAGTTTTGATGATTACAAAACATATATAGTTATTTGTACTAATCATATTTTAATGTTTAAGTGTGTTTCAGGGTTTTAAGGATACAAGATGTGTTCTTCCCTAAAGGAAGATATTTTTGACTCAAGTTGACTCAATTCGGGTTCAAGGATTCAAATTATTCAACATTGCATATGGAGAAGCCCTAATTTGAAGACCTTGTAGTCACCTAGAACCTTTGTAAGAATTAGTTTGTTAAAGAATGCGGTTATGATAAGTTGGCTCAAGAAAACACACACACACTTTCATTTTTCAAAATACGGTTTTTGTTTTGGTTAGTTGATTTAGGTGCATGTCTTGATTGATATACATGACTCAAAATATTTTATAATTTTTTATCTAATTTATATCATGTATACCATCCCTTATAGCATGCTACTTAATCATCTAGCCATGTAAAATATTTTAAAAATTCTTCAAAGTTCAAATTTTTTCCCATAACAAAACTGTTTCAGGCCCTACGGTCGACCGCATCTATTTCAGGCCTGATCGGTCGACCGGGCCTTGTGGCTTTGGCGTGCACGTTTGTGCACGTCAGTCGGTTGACCGGACCGATCAACCGACTGATTGACCCTTACTCTCGGGTTTTGTCGGTCGACCGGGCCAGTCGACTGACAGAACAAATATTTATTTTTTGTTTAGCCTCCGGTCGACCGACCAGTTGACCGAGTCCAACGGCTAGTTTGCCATATAGACCGCCGGTCGACCGGGCCGGTCGATCGACAGCCGCCAGTAGCCCCCAACGGCTAGTTTATTGAAAACTGTTTTCTGAATTTGATTGAGATGTCTCCTTCAGCTATTTCTGATTTTTCTGAGGCTATTTCCTGACCTATTAACCTAGTTTAAATGATGATTAGATCTCTTCTAATCCCTATAAATAGTTGGCATTGGTCCCTTGTTAAATTCAAGAAAAAAATCCCCATTGTTTTAAGTTTCCAAAAAGAAAGAAAAGTTTTCAATGCTCTCACTTTCTAAAGTGCATTCTTGGTTAAAATTTTTCAATTGTTTTCAAGCTCTTTCTTACTTCTTTACAACTGAATTTTCTCACTTCACTTCTTGAGCCAAAAATTTTTCCCATTCTATAAGGAGTTGTAAGAGAGAAGTTTGTGGTCTTTTGATCGCCTTGTTACTTGTATTTTCTTTGTGTTGAGATCCCTCTTGTGTAGAGGTTGGATTGGTGGGAGTTCGGTACTCCGGTCTTGTGTAGACCTCTTGTAATTCCCTTTGCGGATTTAGTGGAAATCCTTCACAGTGGTGGAGGCGGGGACGTAGAGCGGTGGCTCGAACATCGAAATAAATTACTTGTGTTTGCGATTGGTTTCCTTTTTGTTTTTCATTTCTTTACATTTTTATCTTGTGATACCTCTTGCTTGCACTTCATTGCTCCCATTTCATTCACTTACATTTTTCGGTCTTTACTGATCTCAACAAAAGCAATTACGCGCCTCAACTCATAATCTAGAGGAATCAAATAGGAGAAGTTCTAGAGCCCTTCACGGGAAATTCGGCTTCAATTTCTTATTTTGAGTGACCGGTTGCATCATACATACATACTTATTTAAAAAGATCATTAGATTAGCATTAACACCTATTTACCCCCCCCCCCTCTAGGTGTTTTTCATCTTATGCAGCTTTTGGCAACATGCATAAAGCGACCAGCAACGTTTTGGTAGGCAGGGCTTTGTGCCAAACTTTCCAATCCTAACTTTGTACTTTGGGCATCGCCTCTAATTGCAAAATCCAATTTGGTATCTGAATAGGAGTGGATCTCTAAGTCAGGGATTTGTACAAGAACTTGACGATAAGCTATTCAATGGGTTTGCCACACCAAGTCAGCCTATCTTCCCTCCGCATCGGGGGAATGAGTATCGATAATATCTCATTCCTTACACTATAACAATATGTATATTAAAAGTCACCTACTTAAACATAATTTTTTTTTAGAAAAACGACATCAAAAAAATATTTACACCTGTTTTTTTTTTAAAATCAACATTAAAACCCAAAAAAAAACATAATATCTTCCCCCCAATTCGGTCACTCTTGTTTTCCATTGATTTTGCAAAGGGGAAAACTTACAAAAAAAAAGAAGTTGAGGAGCTAAATTACAAGTAATACAGAAGATTACAAGTAGATCTCCTCAGAGATTCTGGAGAAGTGTGCCGATAGGAGTCTGGTCAGCGCGCGACCACTTTGTCCCTTTGACGATGCGAGCGATGAGATTCCCTTCTCGCCTGGTTCGGGGAATCGGAGAACAGAAGGTTGGTAGAACCCTCTTGTTACTTCTCAAAACTGCCTTCACTTAGGAATTCCTTCTCGCCTGGTTCCGGAGATTCCTTGAGAAGAAGGGATGTATTAGGGTATCAGCACCCTGATTAGAGAAGCAGCTCTCTAAAAGTCTCTGAATTCAAGAGAATAGATCTCTATTTGTACGCGCGGTGCGTCCTCTCGAGAAGTTTGCCGTCCCTTCCCGTGAAGTCGTCTAGAAGAAGTCTTTGCGTGTGTGGGAGGTCTTCGTGCGCGCCTCTCTCCTTGTGCCCCTGGTGGGCTATTTATAGGGAGAGCAAGGGTATAACTGTCCCTTGAAAATATAGAAACAGATTGAATCAAATCTGTTTAAATCTGGAAAGTAGCCTTACTGCGAGGCTAGGATCAGCTTCTGCGAAGCTAGAAGTAGCAGGTCGGTTGATCCTCTTGATCTGTTTTGATTCTTTTCATATAGTTGGAAGATCTCCCCTGATCCTCTTACTCGTTTTAGGAGAGTCAAGAGATTATGGTAATCAACTGCCAAATTTAATCTCAGATTTGATCCTGATTGGATTTGATCTTGATCCGATTAGATTTGATCTTATCTGGAGATTTAATTGGTCAAAGGTTGACCATAGCAGACCCGCAGCGGCGCTGCCCGCATCGAGCTCGCAGCGAAGCTGAAAGGACCATATGGCGAAGTCAGAAGACAGCTCTTCAGCAGAGCTAGATATCGTCTGTGGCGAATCTACCGCATACTGATTGGTAGTGAAAAGTGCATTTTTATCATCATATTTACCATCACATTTTCATATTTAGTCATTTAATTCTGCACATTTATTAATATTTTATTATTTATTGTGTGCAGGCCTCGAATTATTATTTTAATAATAAATAAAGCCTAATGAAGCCCAAAAGCCCATATTTGAAGCCCAGGTGTAATAGTGCAAGTATCAATTATCAAAGTGCAATTATGCAAGGGCTAAAGTTGCAATTATTAAAGATGAGGGAAGGATAGAATTCTTGAAATACACCTAGAGGGGGGGTGAATAGGTGTAATTGCTAATCTAATGATCTTTTTAAACTTAATTGAATGAGGATGCAACGATCTCTCAAAACACGACTAAGAGCCGAATACCCCGTGAGAGGTTCTGAACTCCTTCCTCCCAATTCCCCTTAAAAATGGGTTAGAGGTGCGCAATGCAACCGTGTTGTATGAGATATGATCGAACAAGTAGAGAATGAGATGCTATGATGAAATACACACAATCAACAACACAAGTAAAATGAACAAGAGAATATTGCACAAGGAAAGGGTTAGTTCTCAAGCAAATAGTTGTAGACAATATAAAGCTAGAGAAATGTAAAGCAAGATGACGCAAGGCAATCGCAAACACAATTGATTTGTTTCGAGGTTCGAGCCACCGCTCTAGTCCCCGCCTTCACCTCCGTGAAGGGTTTCCACTATCCACCGAGGATGCCTTACAAGGTTGGTCTACCGAAGACCACAAGCCCGTAGCTTCACAACTTACAAAGAACTCCACCTAGGAGTTGTCTCCACAAGAACAAGGATCACAAGAACAATAGTGATCTCCTCAAGATCACAAAACTCTTTCTCAAACACTTTTACAATTCTCACTCTTTTTACAACTTCACTATAGTATGAGTAATGGATTTTTGGCTCTATGAAGTGAGGTGAGAAAAACTTCAGTTGTAGAGTGATATTAGCAATCAAACACAACTGAAAAACTAGCTCAAAAGATTGGAGTTGAAAGCTTTAAACAATTTTTCTTTTTCTCTTTAAAAACAATGAAAACTTGAGGATTTTTCTAAGTAACATCACAAAGACCTATTGCCCTCTATTTATATGGAGAGAATAGGTTAAAACTCTTTTCTTTTCACCTAATTTGACCTGCAAAAGGCCTCCAACAACTCTCTAAAACTCTGTTAAAGAAGACAGAAAAAACAGATTTTCAGACTTGCCCAAAGAGGAAAGAGCCGTTAGGCTGCAGCAGGCTTGGCGGTCGACCGGGCCGGTCGACCGTCGCCTTGCTGGCAAAGAGCCGTTGGGCTCCGGTCGACCGTCCCCTTTGAGGAAACACAGTTTCCTTCTGGCGGTCAACCGTCCGGTCGACCCAAACAAACCGAGAGTGGCCTGCTTTCAGTCGGTCGACCGGGCTGGTCGACCGACAGACGTGCACAAACGTGCACGTCCTGACACAGGCGCGGTCGACCGGGCGGTCGGCCGGTCAACCTGAAATAGGAAAACTGGCAGGATTTTGAGTTGGAAATTTTTGTGAAAAAATATTTTGAGATACTTATAACTAAGTATTATGCAAAAATAGACTATACACATATTTTAAACAGGATATTCAATTTGTAACAAGTTTGGATACATGTATATAATTTTAGGCATAAAACTTAGAAACAAACATTTTTAAAACATAGAATTTTGTAAAGGAAAAATGTGTGTGTGTCTCCTAGAGCCAAATATCATATACTCAAACTTTAACATTCTATTCTTACAATGTTCTAAGGACTTCAAAGCTTCAAGAGGGGCTTTCACCACTTGATCTTCAATTTTGCATCTTGAACCCAATTTGAGTTGTCTTGTGTCCAAGTCACCTTCCTTTAGGGAAGAGAACACCTATGCAAGATAGAAAACCTGAAACACACTTAAACAACAAATAATATTAGTACAAATAACTAATATGTTTTGTAATCATCAAAACACACTAAAGACGGGTGATTGTAACCTTGGGCCAACAATCTCCCCCTTTTTGATGATGACAAAACATATAAATTATTTAAACAAATAAAAGAAGAAGAGCTTGGAAAGCTCCCCCTCAAACAATGCTATGTAAAAAATAACTATGAGTGAGATACATGAAGTATTGAAAACACAATATTTTTGCCAAAACTTAAATACCAATAGAAATCAAACTTAATCTTATATACCAATTAAACTTATACTTTTTCTCTTAAACTTATAGTTTTAATCTTTTTCTCCCCAAAACTCAAGTAAATAAACAAAACTCAAAACTCAAACTATAAGCAAACTTATTTCTTTTTCAAACTATAAGCAAACTTATTTTTTTTTCTTTTTCTCCCCTTTTTGTCATACATCAAAAAGGGTTAAAAACAAAACAAACAAAACACCAAAATAGAAATATTTTTAAGAATCTATCATGCAAACATTCAACTCACCACAAATAAATGAAAATCTAGCATAATCTAGAGGTTTAGTAAAAATATCGGCAAGTTGAAAATCGGTAGAAACATAATCAATGTCAATATCACATTTCTCATAATGATCTCTAAGAAAGTGATACCTAATGTCAATGTGTTTGGTTTTACTATGTTGATTTGCATTCTTTGTCATGTGAATAGTACTAGTATTATCACAAAATAATTTAACATGATCAAAGTGTAAATCATAGTCAAGGAGAGTATGTTTCATCCAAAGAACTTGTGCACAACAAGCTCCGGCCGCAATATACTCCGCCTCGGCGGTTGAAAGGGCTACCGAATTTTGCTTTTTGGAAGACCAAGATACAAGACAATTACCTAAGAATTGACATGTTCCACTTGTGCTCTTCCTATCTACCCTACAACCCGCATAGTCGGCATCCGAAAAACTCGTCATTGTAAATTGGCCGGTTTTCGGATACCACAAACCCATTTCAATAGTGCCCTTAAGGTATCTAATTATGCGTTTAACCGCAATTATGTGAGACTCTTTAGGACAAGATTGAAACCGTGCACAAAGACAAACGGAAAACATAATATCCGGCCTACTAGCCGTCAGATAAAGCAAGCTACCAATCATGCTACGATATAATTTAATGTCTACACTTTTACCTTGTTCATCCTTGTCAAGCTTTGTAGTTGTTGCCATGGGAGTTTTGCTCACTTTAGATTCTTCAAGCCCGAACCTTTTGATTAGTTCCTTTGTGTACTTGGCTTGATTGATGAAGATCCCATCCTTCTTTGCTTGATTTGGAGTCCAAGGAAATAGTTGAGCTCCCCCATCATAGACATTTCGAATTCATCCTTCATGCATGACTCAAAAGCTTGGCAAAGAGATTCATTAGTAGAACCAAAAATAATATCATCTACATAAATTTGTACAATAAGAATGTCATTTTCTACATGTTTTGTAAACAAAGTTGTGTCAATTTTACCTTTCTTAAAACCATTTGAAATCAAAAATGAAGAAAGTCTTTCATACCAAGCCCTAGGGGCTTGTTTTAAACCATAAAGAGCTTTATCTAATTTAAAAACAAAATCCGGATGTGTAGGATCAACAAACCCGGGGGGTTGTTCAACATACACTTCCTCTTCAATAAAACCATTTAGAAAAGCACTTTTAACATCCATTTGAAACAATTTAAAATCTTTATAAGAGGCAAATGCTAGTGTCATCCGTATGGCTTCAAGCCGTGCTATGGGTGCAAAGGTTTCTTCAAAATCGATTCCTTCGATTTGAGTGTAACCTTGGGCAACTAACCTAGCTTTATTCCTAACAACGTTACCCGATTCATCCAACTTGTTCTTAAAGATCCACTTAGTACCAATTGTTGGTCTATCGTGGGGCCTAGGAACAAGGTGCCAAACTTGGTTGCGCTCAAATTGATTGAGTTCCTCTTGCATAGCTAGCAACCAATATGAATCGGCCTCGGCTTCGAGGACGTTCTTGGGTTCAACATGAGAAATAAATGCATAATGTCCACAATAGTCATGAAGTTTAGAGCGAGTTGTTACCCCTTTAGATACTTCACCTATGACGAGGTCCTTGGGATGATGTGGATTGTATCTCCAATCCTTTGGAAGTTGTTGAGTGGGCTCTTCTCCATTTGTTTGATCTTCATTTCCTTGAGCCTCTTGTATTTTAGCTTCACTTCCTTCATCATCCTTTGGCTTGTCTCCCATAGTAGGTGTATCCTCCAAGGTCACTTTCTCCAAGCCTTCATGCAAAGCATCTATTTCTACAACATTCTTAACAAACAAGTTAGATTCCTCAAACTTAACATGTATAGATTCCTCAATAGTCAATGATGACCTATTGAAAACTCTATAAGCCTTACTAGTACTAGAATAACCCACAAATATAGCCTCATAAGATTTAGGATCAAATTTTCCTAAATTATCTTTTGTATTTAAACAAAACATTTGCATCCAAAAACCTTAAAATATGAAACATTTGGTTTTCTAGAAAAGTACATTTCAAAAGAGGTTTTTGTAGTATTTTTACACAAGAAAACACGATTTGATATATAGCATGATGTATTAACGGCCTCGGCCCACAAATAATGTGGTAGACCATATTCACTAAGCATTGTCCTAGCCATCTCTTGCAAAGTTCGATTTTTCCGTTCAACTACTCCATTTTGTTGTGGAGTTCTAGGACAAGATAGTTCATGCTTTATTCCATGTTCTTCACAAAAAGTGGTAAAGGGTTCGTTAATGAATTCACCTCCTCTATCACTTCTTATTCTTACTATTGAAGTTTCTTTTTCCTTTTCAACTCTTTTCTTAAAGGCTTGAAAATGTGAAAAGGCTTGGTTCTTATGTTCAAGAAAGAACACCCAAGTAAAACGTGAAAAATCATCTACTAAAACATAAGCAAATCTATTCCCACTTAGACTTTTGGTTTGTGTTGGGCCAAATAAATCCATGTGGATCAACTCCAAAGGACGTGATGTCATGATATCCTTAATTGACTTGAAAGAAGACTTAGTTTATTTTCCAAATTGACATGCGTCACAAACTCGGTCCTTTTCAAAATTCAAACAAGGAATACCTTTCACCATTTCCTTTGTGTTAAGCCTAGATATATGGTCAAAAGAAATGTGGCCTAATCTTCTATGCCACAACCAAGAGTCGTCATCGAGGGCTTTTAAACATGTTATATTACAAGACATATTTAACATATCAATCATATAAACATTGCTTTCACGAAAACCGGAAAACACACAAGTATTAGAAATTCTATCAATTACTTTACAAACAACATTATCAAAAACAACATCAAAACCTTTATCACATAATTGACTAACACTCAAGAGATTATGCTTGAGGCCGTCAACTAAAACTACATTCTCAATTAAAGGGGATGTGCCAAGTTTTACATTACCAATACCGATGATTTTACCCTTGGCGTCATCTCCGAAGGTGACGGTGCCACCTTCATGGTATCTTGATAGGGTTGCAAAGTTGTTGATGTCCCAAGTCATGTGCCTTGAGCAACCACTATCAAGATACCACAATCCTCTACGTCGTTGGCTTTGGAAGGTACCTATATCATTTAACAAAGTTGTTGACTTTGGTACCCAAACTTTCTTGGGTCCTTGAAAGTTAGTGTTTCGAACCCAAACATTATGATGAGATGCACTTAGTCTATCATAGCAAAAGTTGGCTAAGTGCCCTTTCCGCCCACAATGTGAACATGAGAACACTCTACCATACATGAATGCATGATGTGTGTGTGGAGTGTGAGCATGTGTGTGTGAAGTGTGAGCATGCTTTGGGGGTTTGCCACGATGTAAAGGTTGTGTGGTATGAACATGAGCATGAGCATTATGAACATTTTTCTTAGGGGCATGTTTCTTAGGAAACATAGCCTCTAACTTCTTCTTATCAAACTCACTACACTTTTTCAAAACAATACCTAAAGAATCTATTCTTTCCTTAAGCATGGTAATCTCATTAGCATCAACAAATGGGGACTTGCCTTTACAAGAAGTCTTATATTTATCAAATTCATTTTTAGTGGAAACCAAAGTAGAATGCAAGTCATTATTTTCTTTAGAAAGATTTACAACTTGAAGACTAAGAGATTCATTTTCCTTTTTCATTTTTAAATACTTTTTCTTCAAGAAGTCATAATTGTAAGAAAGTTCTACAAATGCTTCTCCTAGTTCATCCATAGAAAGATCTTCATCAAAAGAAGTGGAAGGGGTTACCTTGCTAGTGCTTTCATTAGCCATGAAGCACATGTTGGCGGTGTCGATCTCCTCCTCGGATTCGCTCTCGGAATCCCATGTTGCCTTCATTGCTTTCTTCTTGAAAGGCTTCTTGGATGAGGAAGGCTTCACTTTGTCCGGACATTCCGCAACAATGTGTCCCGGCTTTTGGCAATTGAAGCATATGATCTTTCTTTCTTCTTTGCCTCCTTGCCATCTCCTTCTACCTTGGAACTTTGCCTTGTTGTACATCCTCCGAACATTTTTGACTAGAAGTGAGAGCTCTTCGTCATCTTCTTCTTCATCATCTTCGTCGGAGTGTGATGATTGACACTTGAAGGCAATAGTCTTCTTCTTGTAGGAGCCATGTCCTCCCTTGCTTTTCTTTCCATCTCATGGGTTTTGAGGTTCCCAATGAGACCAATTAGCTCTATCTCATCCTTGTCGTTGAGTTCTTTCAAGTTGTAGCCTTGACTTCCCATGAAGGAGGAAGAGCCCGGATGATCTTTCTTACTCTTTGATCATTGTTGATGTCCTCACCTAGAGAAGAAAGTCCATTAGTAATCTTGGTAAATTTTGTAACCATATCATCTATGGTTTCATTCTCTTGCATGCTAAAATTTTCATATTGGGACCGAAGAAGGTCTATCTTGGCCCTCTTCACTTGTGATGTCCCCTCATGTGTGACTAACAAATGGGTCCAAATCTCATATGCGGATTTGCAATGGATGACTCTAGCTATGTCATCATCATTGAGGGCTTGTAGGAGTGCATAATGAGCCCTAGCATTGGCATCAAACTCCTTGGTCTCAATTTCGGACCAAGTAGATTCATCACCGGTGGGTGTGGTAAAAGATTTGGTCACGGCCTTTGCAACTCGGCTACCTAGAGATTGCAAGAACACGGTCATCTTAACCTTCCATATGGGAAAGTTAAGTCCATCAAACTTAGGGGTGTCTTGATACCATCGGCCATGTTTACTAAATGAGTATGAATGAAATGATTAGCAATGTGAGGATCTCTCTAAGGTTGTTAAGCCAATCCTAGAGTCCAGGCTCTGATACCAATTGAAATACACCTAGAGGGGGGGTGAATAGGTGTAATTGCTAATCTAATGATCTTTTTAAACTTAATTGAATGAGGATGCAACGATCTCTCAAAACACGACTAAGAGCCGAATACCCCGTGAGAGGTTCTGAACTCCTTCCTCCCAATTCCCCTTAAAAATGGGTTAGAGGTGCGCAATGCAACCGTGTTGTATGAGATATGATCGAACAAGTAGAGAATGAGATGCTATGATGAAATACACACAATCAACAACACAAGTAAAATGAACAAGAGAATATTGCACAAGGAAAGGGTTAGTTCTCAAGCAAATAGTTGTAGACAATATAAAGCTAGAGAAATGTAAAGCAAGATGACGCAAGGTAATCGCAGACACAATTGATTTGTTTCGAGGTTCGAGCCACCGCTCTAGTCCCCGCCTTCACCTCCGTGAAGGGTTTCCACTATCCACCGAGGATGCCTTACAAGGTTGGTCTACCGAAGACCACAAGCCCGTAGCTTCACAACTTACAAAGAACTCCACCTAGGAGTTGTCTCCACAAGAACAAGGATCACAAGAACAATAGTGATCTCCTCAAGATCACAAAACTCTTTCTCAAACACTTTTACAATTCTCACTCTTTTTACAACTTCACTATAGTATGAGTAATGGATTTTTGGCTCTATGAAGTGAGGTGAGAAAAACTTCAGTTGTAGAGTGATATTAGCAATCAAACACAACTGAAAAACTAGCTCAAAAGATTGGAGTTGAAAGCTTTAAACAATTTTTCTTTTTCTCTTTGAAAATAATGAAAACTTGAGGATTTTTCTAAGTAACATCACAAAGACCTATTGCCCTCTATTTATATGGAGAGAATAGGTTAAAACTCTTTTCTTTTCACCTAATTTGACCTGCAAAAGGCCTCCAACAACTCTCTAAAACTCTGTTAAAGAAGACAGAAAAAATAGATTTTCAGACTTGCCCAAAGAGGAAAGAGCCGTTAGGCTGCAGCAGGCTTGGCGGTCGACCGGGCCGGTCGACCGTCGCCTTGCTGGCAAAGAGCCGTTGGGCTCCGGTCGACCGTCCCCTTTGAGGAAACACAGTTTCCTTCTGGCGGTCGACCGTCCGGTCGACCCAAACAAACCGAGAGTGGCCTGCTTTCAGTCGGTCGACCGGGCCGGTCGACCGACAGACGTGCACAAACGTGCACGTCCTGACACAGGCGCCGGTCGACCGGGCGGTCGGCCGGTCAACCTGAAATAGGAAAACTGGCAGGATTTTGAGTTGGAAATTTTTGTGAAAAAATATTTTGAGATACTTATAACTAAGTATTATGCAAAAATAGACTATACACATGTTTTAAACAGGATATTCAATTTGTAACAAGTTTGGATACATGTATATAATTTTAGGCATAAAACTTAGAAACAAATATTTTTAAAACATAGAATTTTGTAAAGGAAAAATGTGTGTGTGTCTCCTAGAGCCAAATATCATATACTCAAACTTTAACATTCTATTCTTACAATGTTCTAAGGACTTCAAAGCTTCAAGAGGGGCTTTCACCACTTGATCTTCAATTTTGCATCTTGAGCCCAATTTGAGTTGTCTTGAGTCCAAGTCACCTTCCTTTAGGGAAGAGAACACCTATGCAAGATAGAAAACCTGAAACACACTTAAACAACAAATAATATTAGTACAAATAACTAATATGTTTTGTAATCATCAAAACACACTAAAGACGGGTGATTGTAACCTTGGGCCAACAATTCTACCCAACCCTAAACTCTTGCAGGATGAGCATAAAAGCCAAAGATAAGAAGGAAATTCGTGGATAAAAGATTTGGGATAATTGAGATCAAGGTAACTTGATTTCTAAGTTATCTCGAAATCCCAAGATGAAGAGCTAGGATCACACTTGCAGAAGCAAACGCCCAGATGAACGGATCAGGAGAGGCCATGCGCCAAAGCGCGTGGCCAGAAGAGCCAGTTTTGCCGCAAAATTGCGGCAAAAACCAGGATTTTGCGGCAATTTAGATGAGATCAGTTTCCAGATTTCGTGGGCGACTCTATCCGGGACTCCTCTACCTTCTGCACCTATAAATACCCCCTGCAGTGCAACGTACAGGGCATCGAGAGACGATTAGGGTTTTCTTTAGCCATTTTTTATTTCAGCAAGTTGTAATTTTCGTTTTATGCCCGTTGTGGAGAAGAAGGAGCTTTGTAATTGGAGATTATTCTGCAATAAAGGTCACTCTTTGTTCTCATTTAATTTCTGCAATTTAATTTTATTTTGTGATCTCTCTGTTTTTCTTTTTAATCTGTGATCTCTTCTGGTTTTCTTTTTCTTTGTTTCCTTGCAATCTTTCTCATTAAATAATAATAAAAAAATAAATAAATTGAAAAAGAAGAAAAAAATAATGATGATGAACTAATCCTCTCTAGTGGTTTGCTGAGATTCTTAAAGCAACCCTAGAGCAGTTAAGCCTTGATTTGATTAACGAACATCTCTAGAAACCCTAGGTTTAAAGGCAACTTTTCTAGAAGATTAAACAAATACCTAGAATTCCTAATCTAGGTTGCATATTAAAAAGACTTTTCATGACTTAAAACTTAAGAACTAGGACAGCATAAATTTGAGATTCATCTTCTATTAAGCTGTACCTAGATGTTAGGATGAACCATAGCTTGGCTTTTAAATAATGTAACTTAGTTAGAATCTTGTATTGAATTTTTCTTGCTTGAATTATTTGTAATAACCTAAGGTGAATCATGTACATCTTAAGATGAAGATCAAGCCCCTTAACTTGCAATAGGGTTGTGGTAGAAAATCAGCAAAACCACATCTTTTATATCATACATCTCAATTCTAATCTCTTCTCTCCTATTTTTGAAGATACAGAGGAATCGAGTCGAAAAGCTTGCATCGCATCCTTCCTGAGGATCACGACCCGCTTGAGCCATTGCTACAGCGGATTCGCATTGAGACTAAGAAATCTACACATCACACTTTCTTATTTACAACTTCTTAAGTTTCAATCAAAATTTTGGCGCCGTTGCCGGGGAAGGAACGGCACGATTTCCTCTTTCTAATCATTTTTTAATTCTTTCTGTTTGCAGATACAGAGAACAGGAAAACAGAGCAGCAGCAAGGACATACAGCAACCCAGTGCCTCTGCCCTCGAAGGCAGAGCACCAGGGCCTACCAATTTGCCGCAAATTTGCGGCAAAAGCCGTAAAATTGCGGCAATTGTAGTGAACTACTAACCTGCTTTTCTGCAGGTTGCTCCGAATTGCAAAAATAGCTTACTGCTTTGATTATATTTCTCTGTGATCACTCTGCAACTGCTAATTAATAACATTAACCCATTTGTTGAAAAAAAAAAAATATTTTTAGACTCTTGCATATTAGGGCACGTGTCTATTTTAATTTTCTTTAATTCTGTTGAAGAGTGCTGGCGACAAGGTACGTCTGCATTGCATATAGATTAGGAAACACTCTTGGCTGTTTACTGCTTTTTGAGTGATTACTTTTCTACTGCTTTACACGTACACAAAAATATCTTAAGGGCATAACCCATAAACAAGATAAGGTGGGAATTTCATCACCCTTTCTTGGCCCACAAACCATATCCGTCACACTCACAACCCTAACCTTAAGTAAAACTTGACTAGACGTTGGCCCTAGGTTAACTCGGACTCAATAGGAGATTGACCTAAGGAGGAAAATTGTTCGAAATTAACTCTTGTCAAATCGGTGTCTAGGCAGGGGATTGAGGGCCGAAAGCCCGAAGAACGGTGGTTATTTAATTAAGGAACGTCTCTGACGGAAAACCTCCCACCGGTCTTGCCACCTGCCTGGCCGATTAGCTTGTGGTTAACGTCGACAATAGACCTCCTAAGGACAGTCTAAAGTTAGGAGTCGTCTAGGTCAAGGCTTACCCTAGATTAGGATTTTTGATTTTTTTTTATTATTATTTGATTGATTGGGTGAACTTGTTTGCTGATTGTGCATGTCCGCTTGGTCGAGAGACCCACTTACATCCAGGCTAACTAGAACTAGTTCACCACCCGAGCAAAAGCCCGACCCACACATGGCTCAACCAATATCACTCCAAGATAGGTTCTATCCTATTAGGACCTCTCTTCCTTCTTGCATCAAGCTTAACGATGAAGGTGTTGACCCATTTGAGCTTAAGCCACAATACATCAACACCCTTCCGAAATTTCATGGACTTGACTCCGAGGATGCATACTTCTTCACAAGGGAATTTGAGGAAGTATGTCTCATGATGAATATTCCTAAGTTAGGAAAAGATGAAATCAAACTTAGGTTTGTCCCCTTTGCTTTGAAGGATTTAGCAAAGAAATGGCTCTACAGTCTAGAGGCCGGTTCAATATCTTCGTGGGATATTTTTGTTAAGGCATTCTTAAAAAAATTTTATCCCGTCCACAAGACTGCACTGATTAGGAGAACATCTTACAGTTTAAGCAAACAGCCAATGAACCTTTTTGGAAGTATTTCGAACGTTTTAAGGACCTCCTTGCCCAATGCCCTCACCATGGGATAGAGAAATGGCGACTTTGCCAAGTTCTATATGATGGATTAGAATATCAAACTAAAACGCTGTTAGAATCCATGTGCCAAGGAGGATTTCTGAAAAAGGACGAAAATGAAGGATGGTTATTATATGAAGAATTAGCTGATAATACCATCCAATGGGAACCAACTCCGGAAAAATTTAGGACTAATGACCCTACTTCTTCTAAAGGAGGTATCCATTCCATTGAGGCCAACATAGCAACCGATGCTAAGTTAGCTGCTGTAATGCGAAGACTAGAGGCTCTTGAAACAAAAGAACCAGTCTCTGTGAACCAAGTCAGCCCAACACCTTCGGCGGGCTGTACTTATTGCCAAGATATGAACCATGTGTTCGAGGAATGTCCTGTCTTCATCGCGCATCAAAGCTTGCCCGAACATATGAGTACGGCCTTCACAAGGCCCGCCAACAATTCGCCCGCCAACAATCCATATTCGCCCACCTACAATCCCGGTTGGAGAAACCATCCCAATTTGTCATGGGGCCAAAGTAACAATGATCAAACTAGGCCCAAATTCTCCAACAATTTCCAAAATCCGCCCTATCAAAATCCTCCACCCTCTTTCCAATATTCACAAATGGAAACAAGGCTCTCCAACATGGAAAGAAAGGTGGACACTCTTGTTAAAAGCAATGACACGCTGGCTCAAGTCTTGACTAGGATAGAGTTGCAAATGAATCAACAAGAAAGGCAAAAGGGTACTCTACCTAGTCAACCATTCCTAAACCCTAGGAACTCTAGTCAAGCTCACTTGGCTCAAGAGATCATATGAGTCAGTGCAATGCGATTCATACATTGCGGTCGGGAAAACAAGTTGATAACCAAGTATCAACACCATCAAGTTCTGAACAAGCATGCAGCTTGCCTGATCCCACTCCATCTCAACTTGATGCCAAGAACACTAAAAAAGACAAGTCAGCCGAAGATATGCACAAGCCCATCGCACCCTACCCAAATAGGCTTAAAGATAAGCAATGTGCACAAATGGATAAGGTACGCGAGATTTTTAATCAAGTCAAGATCAATATACCTCTTCTTGATGCAATCCAACAAGTCCTAAGTATGCTAAGCTTATTAAGGACATGTGCACAAAGAAGAGAAAGACTAATGTGCCCAAGAAGATTTTTCTAGCCACTAACATTAGTGAGCTATTGTCCAACCAGATCCCTGTCAAGTATAAGGACCCTGGTTGCCCCACCATCTCTTGCACAATAGGTCAAACTGCAATTAAGCATGCACTTCTTGATTTGGGAGCAAGTATCAACTTACTCCCCTTCTCAGTCTACCAACAACTTGGGTTGGGCGAGCTTAGTCCGACTAAGGTTACAATCCAATTAGCTGACCGATCCGTCAAAATTCCCAAAGGAGAAATTACCAATGTACTCATCCGAGTTGGGGAGTTTATCTACCCAGTAGATTTTGTTGTTCTGGAGACCGAACCTGTATCCACTCTTCGGTCTCAAACTCCCGTTATCCTAGGGCGTCCGTTCCTTGCAACTGCAAATGCGATCATAAATTGTAAGAATGGATCCATGAGGTTGACCTTTGGAAACATGACTAAAGAGGTCAATGTCTTCAACCTGGAAAACCAATCTCGTAAGATAAAAGACCAAACATTTGAGGTGAACTTCATTGAGAACATTTGTGAAAAAGAAAGTGAAAATGAGTCTCTATTTCTTGACAAGTTATTTGAGGATAAGTGCGATTTTAGTGATAAGATGACACATGTTGAGGATTATAATTTTAAAGTTCCCTTTAAAAAACGAAGATTTGATCTAAGTATCTTCAAAGAGCCAAGCACTAAAATATCGCATGAGAATATAGTTCAAGAAACTCCGATTGACTTAACTTTCGAAAGTCTTTTTGAAGAAGAACTCCTGTGTTTAGATACACCGATTAAGGAGATGTTGGTTAATTATTCACTTCCAGGGAAAAGTGTTGATTTAAGTTTTGAGGAGATGTACGGAACTGAGCTAGAATTTCTCGGCAAGGAAGTTCCAACTGAAAGGTGTGATGAATTTTTGAATAATGGAGGTGACATATGATGAGGAAGAGCCTAAAGAAGATGAAACTGGGGGGAGAGAAAGTTAAAACAAAAATGTTGGTCTCCCCATTGTGCCTTATAAAGAGAACCCATTGGAATGATGGGAAACGAGCTAGAGGGATGAATCCTAAGCAGCTCTAGGTGAGAGTGATACATGTGTTGTACATATTATGGTATACTATTATTCTTTGCCTCTCTTTACATTTTTCTTAATGAATTCATGCATTTCATACATTGAGGACAATGCATGAGATAAGTGTGGGGGAGGGTTTACTAACATAGAAAAGACTAATTAATAAAATAAAAAAAAATATTTTTCTTTATTTGTTCTAACATTTCAAAAAAAAAAAATTTAAAAAAAAATTTTTTAAAAAAATGTTATAAAAAGGAAATATTTTGACTTATTTTGAAACAAATCTAAGTTAGTTTTAAGGATTAGGAAAATCATGATTAGGATTTCTAAAAACTTGGTCAAAATAAATAAATTGTTTAATTTTTAGGTATAGGAGAAATTGAATAAATAGTTAGTCTTAATTTTTACCTTAATAAAATGTGCATACCTAATGCATATCTAGGATTCTAAGACAAAGACCCTTGTGCCTCATAAAAAAAGTATTATTAAAAAAAAAAAAAGAAAATCACTAATTAAGCTGGATACATGTGCCTCGAGAAGCATAAGTATTCACGCCTAAAGGTGAGTAAAAAAAAATTATAAACCTTAGTTTTGGGGCCTAGTTCACTCGAATTTGAGTCCGCGGGGTGTTTTCTCACCTGGTGCCCTAAAGCCGACCGGTTTTGGAGTCATCGACTTTAAGTTCGCTACATGGGTGGATTAGAAAGCCTGAGGAAACTAAGGAAAAATTACTTATATATGTACTAACACATCTAATAGTCAATTAGTTAGGTATGAGGGCCTCAAGAAGCCTTGATGCTTACACGAAAGAAAATTAGATGAGTTATACATATTAAAAAAAAAAGAAAAAAAAATAATATAGAGGCATGAGAGTCCAAGTTAAGGAATTCCTAGTAAAAACATAAGGATGCATATGATTTTTGGTAACGAAAAAGACTATATTAGAAATTCAATTTAATTCTTACCTAAAATGGAAAACAATTAACTTTATAAAGACTAAGTTTGAAGAATGAATAAAAATGAGGATCCTAAAACTTATAGACTACTTAGTCTCTTCAAATATAATTCAAATATTTTCCTTTTTATGGATTTTGTGGGTGTAATCCGCTGAAAACCCTCACGAGACAACACTCGTCCTCTAGGGTAACCTAGAGGTTTAACGGCTTGTTGCACGTGCTAAGTGCAACCGTAATTCCTACGAAAGTGAGTTAGGTTAGATTAATTTTTCTTTTCTTTTTCTTTTTCTTTGTTTTTACTCGAGGACGAGCAAAAAGATAAGTGTGGGGGTGTGATTGGTAGTGAAAAGTGCATTTTTATCATCATATTTACCATCACATTTTCATATTTAGTCATTTAATTCTGCACATTTATTAATATTTTATTATTTATTGTGTGCAGGCCTCGAATTATTATTTAATAATAAATAAAGCCTAATGAAGCCCAAAAGCCCATATTTGAAGCCCAGGTGTAAAGTGCAAGTATCAATTATCAAAGTGCAATTATGCAAGGGCTAAAGTTGCAATTATTAAAGATGAGGGAAGGATAGAATTCTACCCAACCCTAAACTCTTGCAGGATGAGCATAAAAGCCAAAGATAAGAAGGAAATTCGTGGATAAAAGATTTGGGATAATTGAGATCAAGGTAACTTGATTTCTAAGTTATCTCGAAATCCCAAGATGAAGAGCTAGGATCACACTTCCAGAAGCAAACGCCCAGATGAACGGATCAGGAGAGGCCATGCGCCAAAGCGCGTGGCCAGAAGAGCCAGTTTTGCCGCAAAGTTGCGGCAAAAACCAGGATTTTGCGGCAATTTAGATGAGATCAGTTTCCAGATTTCGTGGGCGACTCTATCCGGGACTCCTCTACCTTCTGCACCTATAAATACCCCCTACAGTGCAACGTACAGGGCATCGAGAGACGATTAGGGTTTTCTTTAGCCATTTTTTATTTCAGCAAGTTGTAATTTTCGTTTTATGCCCGTTGTGGAGAAGAAGGAGCTTTGTAATTGGAGATTATTCTGCAATAAAGGTCACTCTTTGTTCTCATTTAATTTCTGCAATTTAATTTTATTTTGTGATCTCTCTGGTTTTCTTTTTAATCTGTGATCTCTTCTGGTTTTCTTTTTCTTTGTTTCCTTGCAATCTTTCTCATTAAATAATAATAAAAAAATAAATAAATTGAAAAAGAAGAAAAAAATAATGATGATGAACTAATCCTCTCTAGTGGTTTGCTGAGATTCTTAAAGCAACCCTAGAGCAGTTAAGCCTTGATCTGATTAACGAACATCTCTAGAAACCCTAGGTTTAAAGGCAACTTTTCTAGAAGATTAAACAAATACCTAGAATTTCTAATCTAGGTTGCATATTAAAAAGACTTTTCATGACTTCAAACTTAAGAACTAGGACAGCATAAATTTGAGATTCATCTTCTATTAAGTTGTACCTAGATGTTAGGATGAACCATAGCTTGGCTTTTAAATAATGTAACTTAGTTAGAATCTTGTATTGAATTTTTCTTGCTTGAATTATTTGTAATAACCTAAGGTGAATCATGTACATCTTAAGATGAAGATCAAGCCCCTTAACTTGCAATAGGGTTGTGGTAGAAAATCAGCAAAACCACATCTTTTATATCATACATCTCAATTCTAATCTCTTCTCTCCTATTTTTGAAGATACAAAGGAATCGAGTCGAAAAGCTTGCATCGCATCCTTCCCTGAGGATCACGACCCGCTTGAGCCATTGCTACAGCGGATTCGCATTGAGACTAAGAAATCTACACATCACACTTTCTTATTTACAACTTCTTAAGTTTCAATCACATACCCTTCTGGCGGTTGCGTGTGGCTTCAAACGAAGCTAACTCTCTGCGGAGTTAACTTGAGCAGTTCAGGCGAAGCTATGAGTTAGCTTCCTGACGGAGTTGTGAATGGCTTCAAGGCGAAGTGGATGATCTTAGCCTCTCAGGCGAGGCTGTCCCTTTGGGCTCATGTGATGCTAAGTGCTAGCATCTTAGACCTGCTGAGGTCTGTTTAGAGACAATCTGGGCTTACTGTCTGATCAGTAGAATCCAATTTGCTTCTTTGTCCCTCGGAGATGGGTGAGGACTGGTTGTCAGCTTATCTGTCACTTGTCTTTTGTAAATGTCAACAAGTTTAGACATCATTCGGACCAATAAGAATCTTGTCTTTTTTAAGTGTCAACAAGACCCCCTTCAAAGTTTTCGAAAGTCTACAATTGCTCAGACTTCGAAATACTTTGAATTGCTTTGATCGGTGGTATGTGAAGTACGAACGTCGCCATGGTAGTTGAGTTCAGCTTCGCTTTCAATCCTGCTTTGGGATAAATTCGCTGAAGAATCGTGTAGATTCGCGATTCTGAGTAGCTTCGCATCTGGGTAGCTTCGCGTCCGAGCCTCCGGATAGGTTCGCTTTGGAACATTTTCCCTTTCCTGAGGCAAACTGCTTTCGGCAGTTACGAGAAGGATTGCTCCTTTTTCGAGGTTATAATAACCTCTTTTGCATTAATCGAGGGAGATTCCTCCTTTGTGCGCTTCCGAGGAGAATATTCCCTTTCTCAAGGCTTAATAAATGCCTTAATGAGGGAGATCATTTCTTCCTTGCACGGTTTCGAGGGAAACCGTTCCCTTTTTCAAGGCTCAATAAATGTCTTAAATCCGATCGCGCTTCTATGCCTGAAGCGGTAGCGCTCAGGCCATGAGGCCTATAAATAGGACACCTGAGGTCCTCTGAAGAGAAGTGGTCTGCTCTTCTCTTCTCTTGGTTATTAGAGAGAGATACTCAGATCTCTGAACTAGTGGGGATGCCCACTCTGATTATTACCCGGCCAAGGATCGGTAAGTCTCGGTCATCCAGAGACTTCGCCATAGACTGATCACCTTTAGGGAGTTTAACTCCCTTAATTTAGCTTTAACAGCTGCCTCAGGGATTGATTTTCCTTGTCCTTTGTTTGTATTGGACTGATCTGCAGAGAAGGGTTTCAGCCTAGCTTCCCAGCGAAGCTATCTTTTGAATAAAGGAAAATCATTGCATGCTTGTTAAGTTCGCCATTTAGGCAGAACTTGGGACTTAGTCTCTCCAAGGTTGAGCCAGTCTTCCCATATCGGTGGGGCTAAGACTGCGTTCCTCAGGGTCAGTCTGGCTTAGCCATATCGACGAGGCTAGGACTTGGCTTATGCTGAGCTAGCCCATCATCACCGTGCAAGCGAGGCTATCCTCTGCTTTAACTGAAATCAGTCTTTAACTGAATCGGAAATAAATTGCTTCGCCTCAAAGAATGTGACTTAGCGTTTTTGTAGCTCTTCCCTTGACTGACTGCTGACTTGTTTCAGTTTGCATTGCAGTGAGCTATGTTTGCCAATCTTTCGACTTGATGAAAGAGACCAAGAAGTTGCCTCTTGCTTTTCCGGTTGAAACTTTAATCCTAAGCAGGAGGAACAAACTGGGACAACTGATGTGTGTTCCCAGAAGAGGTTGGCAGTCGCTTATCCGAGATGATCCACTTCGAGGCGAGGCTGGTAGTCGCTTATCCGAGATTATCCACTTCGGGAAAGCGGACGTCACCTGTAAGGTCTCGGATCCTTCATTGCCAATTTTCAGCAAAGAAGATCCAGCCTTCTTGTGGCAATCGGTCCTTCGCCAATTTTGATTACGGAAGGTTCAACTTCCTGGTGGCACCATCTGTCCTGGTGGCACCATCTGCCATTATGCGAAGGATTACGGCCTTGTGCAGGAGGAAGGCCTTTCGTGTCCAGTTGGTTTGGCTTGAAAGTAGAAAGGACCACTTGTATGCCTTTTGAGCAAATGATTTTGTTGTATGAAACACAACCTTAATGTAGTATCAATGTACCCTTCCTTTTAAATTAATGAAAGTTTATTTTCTGCTCATCTGATTTTTGCTTTGCCTTCATTTTGAATTGACTCAGCGAAGCTATGCGAAGTTAAGGACAATCCTTTCTGAATCAGGGACGAGCTTCCAGCGAAGCTAGCATAAATTTTCTGCGAAGTTCGGACTGTGCCTTTAACGGAGCTAAGGTAGGCTTTGCGGTGAAGTAATCGATACGTCGCGCTAAGTCAGCACTTGACTTATGGCGGAGTTAGCCCTTAGCGGGGCTGAATCAGCGCTTCTCGGGCAGGCGCTTTAGGGCCGTTTCAAATTAATTTGAAACGATAGCCTGTACTCTTTTCGAGGCGTCGTTTCATGCGCTTATCGGCCTATAAAACCCCATCGGGCTGAGAGAGAAAGGATCACTTCTCATTGAATTTTCCAGAGCATTTGACTCTTCTTCTTTTTCTTCTTCTTCGTTCAAGAGTTCAAGAACGTCCACAGTTCTTCAATGGCTCCCAAGAGACGAGCGGGAAAAGAGTGGCAACTTCTGCAGCGGAGGGTCCTTCCCTCCTCCGGTCATCGAACGACCAATCGCCGGTAGGGATCTTTCCCTTTTGATTAGAGACTGCCGTCTTTCCTTTAAAGCCGACTTCTGGCTATCTTTAAATGAATCCAGAACGAGATCAATCATGATCTTGTAATTTTAGGGAGTCCGATTCCCTGAATTTCCTTGATTCTTTGATCGGGAATCCAAGAACTGAAGATTCTTCTTTAAGCTTCCAAGCGAAGCTATCCCTTAGGCGGTTCATGTAAGTTCACCTAGAGGGGGGTGAATAGGTGATGGCTAATCTAATAGTCACTAAATGACAAATAATGCGGAATTAAAAATAATTATGACCTAAACTAAACTCTTACACTAAACACCACGTATAATACAAGAGTGTTGCCGAATTTCCCGTGAAGGGCTCTGGACAACCTCCTCTAGATTCCCCTAGATAAGGGTTGAGGTGTCGCGTTGGCTCTCTTGGTTGAATACAAGTGTTAGCAAACAATCCCAAGCAAGTATATCAATTAAGCACACAATGAATATCTAGCATATAAAGATGAGCACAAGAAAAGTATGCAAGATATAGACAAGAGACAAAGAGAGAGAGAGAGAGAGAGAGAGAGAGAGAGAGAGAGCAATCGCAAACACAAAGGGTTTGTTTCGAGGTTCGAGCACACTTGCTCTACATCCCCGCCTTCGACACACGAAGGATTTCCACTACGCAAGATCCCAATGGATCTCTCCCCGGTGCCGCAACACCTACAAGCCCTCGGACTCCCTAGTCCCGTACACACGCAAGCCCCACAAGCTTGCTGAGGCCGCACCTCAAACCAAGAGTTCACAACCGAACTCTAAACCACCGCAAGCACACTTGCCCGCCTCCTCAAAGGAACAAAGAAAGATCTTTGGTCATCACAACACTTTGATCACCTAACAAAAACTCTCACAACACAATCCTATAGATAGATAAAGCAATGGATAGCTCAAGTGATTGTGAGAAAAGCAAGGATTAAATCTATGGTGAAAAACTCAAGAAATCACTTGAAACACTCTTGATAATATCTTCCCTTTAGATTGGAAGTATTTGCTCTCAAATATGTGGAGAAAACTTTTTGAAAGGATCAGAAAAATTGGCTTGAAAGCTCTCCTAAAATCTTGGAGAAAAACAATGACCAAACCTCCAAATTTATAGGCTGTCAAAAACTAGCCGTTGGGGTCTGTCAGACCTGTCGGTCGACCGTCCAATCGACCGCCAACGGGCAAAAATCCGACCGTTGGAGCTCCGGTCGACCGCCAGGTCCACCCAAAAGAACAGAGAGCACTGCTCTCAGTTCCGGTCGACTGGGTCGGCAGACCGGCCATCTGCTAGGTCATGGCGTGCACGTGCTGCACGTCGGTCGACCGAGCCGGTCGACCGACTTCAGCCCTAGTCGACTTGATATGTCGACTAGTCGACTTGGCTGAAGCCTGGAATAGAAAATCTAGGATTTAAAACTTGGTCTTTTGGCTCATATAAAAATCCCATAAAATACATAAAAATCTACAAAAATAGTTTTACCAATATACTTTGATAAACAAACATGCTTGCACAAAATCAAGGCATGTTATAAAAGATTTGGACTATTTTTTGCATGTTGAAAATATTGGCTCAAATGAAAACTTGTATTTTTCTAAAACTTGTTTTCCAAACTTCTTCATGATACAAAACAAGATATTTTGAATTCATTAAAGCATAGTGTGTATGGATATGATCCACTACACAATTAAGATGAAATATCTATGTTTTTGGCATTAAGCTCTAAATATGTTTTTGGTTTAAAACATGTATATAAGAAAACACCCAAAAACCAAAGTAGTCTTTTCTAAACTGAAAATTCTTTTATGAAAAGACAACTAAATCAGAGTGTGTGTGTGATATGTACTTGAGCAATCCACCAACTATTCTATCCTTTACATTTTATCTAAAAATAAAAATCTTATACCTAGACACAAGTCTTGATCTTGAAGTCTTCCCTTGAAGTCTTCTCATCTACTTGACTTGGTCCAAACACGATCCAACGAGCTCAACTTATGATGTGGTCTTGATGCATAGGCTCGTGAATCAATCGGTACTAGCTCCAAAACTTGACTTTAAATCCTTTGTTGAAGCTCCACACCTACTAAGATCTTGATAACAAATCTGTCACTAATTAACACAAGATCATTAGTACTATAACTTCATGAGTTAATCATCATCAAAACTAGAGTGATGGGCCTTTGGGCCAACAATCTCCCCCTTTTTGATGATGTGACAAAACTCATGAAGTTATATATGCATGGATTAAAGTAAAGCTTCAAAGAAGCTCCCCTTAACTCATGCATAACACAAATAATAAATATATGCAATAAAGCTCACAAACATGTATGCAAATGAATGGAGATAAAACAAATAAATCTTTTTCTCCTATTTCCAAAACAAAACATATATGCATACACATAAATCTTACTCAACATGCATATTCTCAAATTCTTCTCCCCCTTTTTGTCAATCATCAACAAAGGGGTTAAAGTAAAACAAAATCATCAAATTTTTTCTCCCCCTTTTTGTCGAAACAAAGAACCAAAGAAGGGGTAAACCAAATCATCAAGAAGGGTCATATGCGATATACATTCATGAAGAGGCAAGACGCTAAGTTAGCTTCCCTACACATATGCATTACATGAAGAAGGGATGACAAGCCCCAATTCACATAACACATATTATGTAATGCATAAGAGGAGATGTGAAGCTCCCCTACACACGTGTACCACATAAAGAAGAGTTATTAAGCTCCTCAATATAAATACACTCAACATGAATCTATATGTAGAAGAGATGTTTAAGCTCTCCTTGCATATAGGCAATACAAATCAAAAATTTTGAATTTTTCTGATAAAACAAATTTTGAATTTTCTCAATAAACAAATCTTGAGAATTTCTTAAATTTTATTTTCTTATCATAAACAACTTCGTGCTTTAAACATGTAAAACAATTTTAACTCAAGCACAAATAACTCATATATATGCATGTAAATGAGTATACCAAGTGAAATTGATACATACATATATGGGAAAACAAAATATGAGTATATACAAAAGAAGTTCATATTGATAGCAATTGAAAATATCCAATGATACAAATAGAAAATAAGCTTAAGTGTATAGATCATATAATCTACATGAAGAACTCGAACTAGTTAAAAGAAATTGAAAACTAGTACGGAATCCTTCAATCAAGGAATAAACTAAATATTTTTCATGAAATATGTGTAAATCACATGGAAATGGCAATGAAGCTCAATATTCTTTAAATGAGACAATGTGAAAATTATCATAAATTTTGAAAACATGAAAATCACCACAAAAAAAAAATTTTTTTTATTAAAAAATTATATTTCAAGGTATATATATGTTTTGACAACACAAGAAGTATACATACATATCCCTAAACACAATTGAGTCCATATATATAGATTTGCATGAAAGGCAAATGACTCAAGAGGTATACATGTATATCTTAAAGTTTGACAAATAAACATATACATGAAATGAAAGCACATGATCATAACACAAATCCAAAAAGGGAATACAAGTTTAAAATTGTAGAATTATCAAAACTAGGCTATACTAGCACACCAAATAGGCACAATAAGCAATTTAAACCCAACCATATATAGATTTATTTGTGACCCATAATATGTACAAATATAAATCCTAGTGTTGACAAAAAAACTATCATTAAACTAATATTCAATTCATGAAGCATCAAATCTTGAGAATACAAAAAATAAGATCATGTGTATATCTTATAGACTAATTGAAGAATATAACTAGTATAAAATAGTTTTTGAACAACTAGTTAAAGATCCTTCAAAAACATCAAATCATATGTTTTTCATAAAACATAACTAAGTACATAAAAATTTAATCACTCATGGACTATAAAGCTCAAAATGATCATGAAACTAAGTCATAAAATAATAAATGAAGATGTGAGTGTTAAAAGATTATGTAAATAGCATTTTTATGAAAATAGTCATTTAAGCTCAAAAAGATCATAAGTCACATTTTAATATGAAAAATCATTTTCATTAAAACACTAATCTTCATGGTATATGTATGATTTATCCAAAACTAACAATACACATACATATCCCAAACATAAAGAGTCTATCAAATGTATTTGCATGAAGGCAAGAGACTCACGGGTAAACATGTATATTTATTAGATTTGAATTAAAAATACATATACTGAAGTAACGCATAAAAATTGGCAAAGTATGTATAAATGAGAGAATCATCAAAACTAGTCTATACATGTGCATATAGTGGGTACAAATGAGCATGAAGTGCAAATATTATAAATCAAATGGAACTCACTATTTGTACATGAATAATACAAGTTTTGATAAAAACTACATCTAAGCATGTTTTTACCACATGAAGCAAATAAAACACAAAACATGAACATGCTATAAGTAAAAAGCATGTACATAAAAAAGAAAGAGTTTAGAGATTGTTACCAACTCCAAAGCTCCAAGCATGGTGGTCTTTCCCACCAAACCTCCTTGATAGCGATGCATCAATAAGTGTGTCCATCATATCCATTTGCATCACCATCAAGGCACCAAATCTCTCACGTTTTGTGAGAGCCCTCACCTACATCAAATACACAGGTGGGGATTTTGGTACCCATATTTTCTTAGGTCCTTTGGGTTAGTCTTGTAAGGAACCCAACAAAATTTTATTAGCAAAATTAAAATGATTTAACCTATCATAACAAAATTTTGCTAAA
>JAVJIF010024369.1:0-56785 GCA_038442645.1 Agave tequilana | reverse complement strand
GAATGGGCAAGTCCCTACCTCTATGCACCAAAGCATTGTAGTCGACACCTCTTTGGTATGCAACTGTATTTAAAGGGTGTCATAAAAGATTGACCAAGATTTCACACTGCAATCAACCTCAACAATGTGATGACATCAACTAAATGGTCGTCGGGTTGATAGCAGAGTGTTCAAATGGCATCTCACATGGAGACTGAGTTGTGACTCAAGTGAATCCATCCTAACGATACAGGGACAATGATCATGAATCAACTTAAGGTCAGATCTTGAATTTTGGTTCAAAATCCAAAGCAAAACTCTGCACAGTAAAGTTTCTTGTTAATTTGTTTGAATATTAAATGTAATTACAGAACTACTGGCTCTCTTCGCACCTGCAAATGACAGCATGTAGAGTTAAGGTAACAAAGAAGAACAAAACAAGAACAATAACAAAAGGTTAAGGTAACCAACCATCTCAAGGCCTGCGAGAATAGAAGCAGTAAATTGCAGCACATGATAGAATGTCTTCTGCTAACCAGATGACTGTTATAGTACAAACAGGGGCTTCTTCACCGAGATCATTTTATTTTCACAAAAACAAAACATACATATATATGATTTACCCCCAGTTTTAAACATCAGCCGAATCGGCCGAGATATCGTCCGATATCTCCTTTTTTGTCTGCTGCCGATAAGATATAGGAAAATCGTTTGCCATATCATTTGCAGCAAAAAAGGCAATATCTGAAATATCGGCCGATAAATCGCCCGATATTGGCTGATAAAACACCCGATATATCGCCCGATATGAAATAACTTATTATTGCACAATTGCCTGCAAATGTATATTATTTTTTACTATCTTTGTAAGCATATTGCATCATTTTTATTAGGCAGATGATATCTATGACTCTAAACCAACTTTTAGTTCAATATCTCATTATATATGGTGTCTGATATGAATACCCGATATGCGCGCGTATCCCCAATATCTCCCCCGATATCGTAAATGAAAAACTCCCATCCGATAAGATCCCGATATTCGATATTAGAACCTTGGATTTACCTTCTAAGCTATGAAAGTAAAGTATGTATTCCTGTCAACTGTGATATTTATTTTGGTTTTCATATTCTAAAGTGTTTGATTTTTCACAGAGAGCCCAATTCGTGATCTGAATAGGTCACATACTGAGAAGCATATGCTCCTTTGTTGGGACCATTATGAAAGATGACTTCTGCATGGGTGGTGCAGGTAGCATACAGCAAGATACATTGGTTTAGGTCAACCTATGCTACTAGTACCATGTAAAAGTGTCAATCCCCTAAATACACAAAGTGTCCTGATGTCAGAAGAAACTAAAACTCCTGTCCGAATGTTGTATTTGAGAATTTACAGCCCAAGCAGAAGCATGTGAATATCTGTCATAAGTAGGAGGTTCTGAGATAATTTCCATTTATCTCTATCCTTGCTGCCAATACTGAAACTTTAATCAGTTCCTCTTTCTTTATTTTCATGGCTACAAGCAAGCTCTCCATTCAGTACTTATTTGTTAACTATCTGAAAACAAGTGTGTGAGTTGGTTAAGATACTCAACTACATTGATGCGGACATCAAATCACGTGTATGACACGTGTATCATCAGTGGAGAAGACGTCTTGTTCAAGTTTCCTAATAGTAATAGAACTCTATGTAATTTTAATTTCTTTATTTGGAGTTATATTTTTATTAAGAGTTTAGTTTCTTTATTTGAAGTTATATTTTTATTAAGAGTTTAGTTTCTTTATTTTGAGTTTTTTTATTTGGAGTTTGTAATTTTATTTTGATTAGGAGTTTAAATTTGAGTTTGAGTTTCCTAATAGTAATAGAACTCTATGTAATTTTAATTTCTTTATTTGGAGTTATATTTTTATTAAGAGTTTAGTTTCTTTATTTGAAGTTATATTTTTATTAAGTTTAGTTTCTTTATTTTGAGTTTTTTTATTTGGTTTGTAATTTTATTTTGATTAGGAGTTTAAATTTGAGTTTGAGTTGTATTCAATTTGTAAAAGCCTATATAAAGGCCTCTTGTATCAAACAATAAGACAATGAATTATTATGAAAGTTTTTCTTCAAATTTGTCTGAGTTGTGATCTCTCCCAAATCTCTCTCTATGTGTAAGCCTAGAGAAACCCTAAAATAGTGGTGTGAAGTCCTAACTAGTCTATCTCCTTCCCTACCTCTCTCCTCTTTTCATATTTAAAATTCTCTTCTTTCCTCTAAAAAACCCCTCTTCAATTCTCTATAAAAAAAATCCAAAAATATTCAAAACCCTTACTGTTCACAAATTCAGAAAATCAGAAGAAAAGAATTCACGAGCAAAATTCATCCACCAGCAAGCTACTTTATTCAGGTCATAACTTCCAAGGCATTTAAACATAATTTCTTGCATCCAGTTAAATTTTATTTAAAATCCAAAAAATAGTGTAAATTAAGAAACCTTGAAAGGTAAGCATTTCTCTGAACTTCTGTATGATTGGTGTCAAATCAAGGGTACTCAACGTAATTTTGTAATAAAGAACACTAAGTGCGAAAACCCCTTACCTAAGTTACACCGACCTGGCCAATTGAATTGGTAAAATTAGCATTTGGCCGACCCGACAATTTTAGAAACAAAAAAATTCAAAATTCAAAAACAAAAAAAAAATCTTCCATTTTCACATCTTGTAGGCACTTGTTAGAAAACTTTACCCCTTTCTTGCATTTTAAAAATATAAAATAAGATAAAATTACAAATTTCACACTACCATTATGGATGTACCGACATTTGATGATCATTTCGATTATTCTGATTATTTAAGAGATCCTCAAGTTTTTCTAAGTGGCTACACAACATGAACATGAACTTCCACCGGTACCCACTTTCTGAAGCTGAGATAGTCAGGTTCGTTACTATGAACTGACTGGACAAGTTAACTAATATTAAACCGATGTGGTAAAAAGGAGTACTCCAAAGCCAACAACTGACTGAAACATAGGATAGAATACAGAAAGTACTCACAGATAAATACTAACCATCATATTTCTACAATCATCAAAAAGCACCAGTAGCTAGACCTTCCCTGATCTGTTCAACCTCATAAGTCTAGTACCGTTATCCCTCCATCTAGGCATGATATAAAGACACCAAAGATAAAAACATTAAAAGTAACACCAAAAATAAAAGCATTAACCGAGACTTTTCCAAATTCAGTCCTATATCAGTGTTACAACTATCAAGGTTATGGGCATGTTGCTACCAGCTGTCACTAATAAAGTTTTCATTGAAGTCCCTAACCTGATAGCACTACCTCCCCGAAAGTCACCCCTGTGTTTAAGGAGTTTAGTATTATTTCTCCAGTTTTATTGCCAACATCACCTTCTTCGCCTCCTTTACTATCAACTCCTACTGTCGTTAACTGTTTTGGTCATCAATCCATTCCTCCTCTACTGCCAACATCATCCCCTTTTCTCTTATGGTCTATATTAAGTACTAAATCGAAATTCTCCACATACCTTATCCCCATAGCCGATCAGTATCAAGTCATTAATTCCGCATCATCTCTTTGCATCACACAGAACGAACCCCCCACGAAAATTAGTAATGAAGTTGCACAAAATAATGCCAACTATGAAATGCGAGCTGATGATAGGAATAAATTAAATACTTTTAATGTTGGTAATGTTGTTCAAAAGTTGCATGCTTGTAGTTCTAATCCATTTCAAATCTTGATGAAAATGAACAATAATATTTATGTTATAGAGTTTCCTATAGATTTTGGCATCAATTCTACTTTTAATATTGACTACTTGTGATTATAACGGTTTTATAAATGTTATCCCACTTGTTGATGAACCTTTCCATAAGCCTATTTTCAAGAGCCCTTCCTTTTACCACTATCAGATATTTCTCTATACAACATGTCAAATTGATAAATCTTAGATGATAAAATTACCACCACCCAAAATGGTGGGATTCGAAAATCTCTGATTTGAGTAAAAAGTATGAATTGATGATACATGGCTGGACTGAAGTGAACTGCTGAAAATTGAATATGAAATTTTGAAGCAGTATGAAAGTACTTTCATTTCTAACTCGACGGAGTCGAGTTCTCTCCAACACAGGGAGAATGATGCGGACATCAAGTCACGTATTGCCACGTGTATCATCGGTGGAAAACGCCTTGTTCAAGTTTCCTAGTAGTAATGGAACTCTATATAATTTTTGTTTCTTTATTTGGACTTGTATTTTTATTAGGAGTTTATTTTCTTTATGTTGAGTTTTTTTATTTGGAGTTTGTAATTTTATTTTGATTAGGAGTTTGAGTTGTATTCAATTTTGTAAAACCTATATTAAAGCCTCTTGTATCAATACTAAGACAATGAGATATTACGAGTTTTTTCTCAAATTGTGTGAGTTGAAATCTCTCTCAAATCTCTTTGTGTGAAGTCCTAGAGAAACCCTAGATTACTGGTGTGAATCACTAGCTTGCCTATCTCTTTCCTACCTATCTCTTCTTTCCATATAAAAAAATTCTCTTTCCTCTAGAAAAATCTCTCTTCTAATTCTCCATAAAAAAATCCAAAAAAACCCAAAATATCAAAACCCTTACCGTTCACAAATTCCAGAAAATCAAGAAAAAATTCTCGAGCAAAATCCATCCACCAGCAATCTACTTTGTCCGGGTCATAACTTTCACATCCGGCCAATTCAGGCGATTTTCGAAGAGTTGGATTCGTGAAAGCGAGCTCTACACATCTATAAACATGACAAGGTACGTTTCTTTTCCAACTCGGTTATTTTGCATCTGATATTTAATCTCTGAATTTTTATCAATTTAACTGTTGTCCACAAATGTGAGATTATGTGTATCTGCTTCTCTTTAGTTTCATAATTTTCTTTATTGGTTTATAGTAGTAAAATCTTTTGCATGTGTAATATAAATAATATTGTTAATTTATTCTTGAATTGATATTAATTAGTCTATACATGTTATTTGATCAACAAGTTGCTAGATTATTAGTTTTAATCATTTCCTATCAATGATCGTTTCATATTGGTGAAGCGTAAGTTGAGTGTTTTATTGCTGATTTTCACACACGCATATACATTTCACATCATACATATTGCATTTTATATCTATCTCATGCCACTAGTAAATGGAAACGAATCAACTCTATATGAATGATTAGTAACATGTAGAACTTCCAAAAAATGGATGCATGAAGGTCTCCTATCCCATATCCCTAACAAAAATTTATCTACATAAACTCATCCCACATTTACTCTTTATCTTATCCGTGCAGATCTATTAACATAACTGTAGACATTTCTAGGTAGGCATTTACTGAATTTATTTGTATAATAGGTTATCGTACCTGATGTGGCCAAATGTTGCATTTTGCATTCTCTGATGGTCCTTCCTGTGATTTTGTGTTGAAACTTTAGGTTTCTCAAGCTACTGAGGTTATACACTACCTTCAGTAACAACAACCACAACAAGCCTTCATCCCAAATCTTTGAGCTCAGCTCCTTATGCAGCATGGTCAGGTTAAAAATGTCAACCCTAGGAAAATTAGATTTCCAAGTATAGGAGTTGTGCAAGATCCATGAACTTCATGAATGAAAGCAAGTATAGCACGCCAGCCAGAGCAAACCTGATGAATAAAGTGAAGAGTACACAATATTTAAAGTGAAAGTAGAAAGAGGGAAAACGAAATGAGAATAGTTGGCCAAAAAAGAGTAAAGGAGATGCTGCAGATCTAAAAAGCACAAGGTTGACTCGTGATAATCAAGTTGATGTCAAGCTGTGTCAGAACAAGCCTTTTGGTATCTATTGCCTATGCACTACAGATGATTCAGGAGCACTTCAAGTGCATAAGGATGTCCATAGATGAATAGTCAACAAATTCTCATGTCAAGGCAGAATATTGAATAAGATGGCACACATGAAGCACTAGTCTTTGAATACTAGTTTTTTGGCCCATGCAATCAAATTAACAGGAATAAACTTTTAAAAAGACACATCAAATTGTACTACATGAGCAAAGGGTGAAATTCAATTTCACTGGTTAGCATAAATAGAAGGAACAAACTGCACAATAAGGTGAACACATTAAAAGCAATATATTTAAGAGCATAATATGCGCATGAAATTAAGTAAGATTTTCTTGACATTAATAATGCATGGATTTCTACAAAGGTAAAATATACCAGTGTATACATATACATCTTGTCCAAAAGCAGCAATACACAGACAAACTGCTAAAAGAGTTCATGGAATATATGTAACAATAATCAATGTTACTTTTAATTTATAGTCATGTATGTAAATGATATGTCAAAGGGTTATGCACATAAATATAAACAATTAGATGAAAAAACAATTATGGTGGGTATGCCCGCAAAAGTTTAAATATGTATATGGATGCCTATGAATATTTTCTCCTAGAGGGGTGTACAAATATAACTCCCTGCAGAAAAAAAGACAGCATTTCCCCTTGAATATACTGCTTTATAGGATCACATAAGAAAATAAGATTTATAAGAGCATATATTTTAAACAGCTTTTAGTTTTTAGCATCAAGAGCACAACACAGAAAATGAAGACTACTGGTGGAAACAGCATATAGTCTTATAGATGTACGTATATAAGGAAATGGGGTATGGTATAGAGCCTATATCATTGTTCAAATGGACAAACATGGCACAAGGTGGAAGTGTTTATTTTCCAAACAACCACCCATACAGATGAGGGAATAGGCATTCTAGAATCTAGATGATATGGCCTGAATGAATATTAGGGTGCGTTTGATATGCAGAATGCAATATTCTTACCTCTCAGGAATTGGATTCCTGGGTATTAAATCCTTAGAATATTACACTATTATGTTTGGTATAATTAAGATATTTCAGTCAATAAACTATTCTTGTGTTTGGTACATTAAAAATATATTCAAGAATCTAACATAATATATTTTTCCTAAACTAACCTTGTAATGAGAAGTCAGTGACAGTAAGTGAAATGGTGAAAGTGATATAGTACCGGCAATGGGGCGGTGTTGGCAACGACGATGTTGCCAACAACAGCAATAGGCTGACGGTGGTGACGGTCGGCGGCGGTGGGCGATCGGTGGCAGTTAGTCAGCGATTGGAGTGATGGTGGTCGGCTATCGACGATAGTGATCAATGGTGTCGCTGGAGATTTGAGGTGGTGGTGGGGATCAGCAACGGTGATCGGAGGTCAGAGGTGGCGGTCGGTGCCGATTGTCAAAGATTGAGGTGGCGGCGGCGGTGGTCGACGATCATTAGTCGCCTGTTACGGTAGTGATGGCGCCAGCGGTTGGTAGTATTGCTTGATGGTGGTGGTCGGTGATTAATGGTGGTGCGTGGCGGTCAATAGCAGTGGACGAAAATTGGCGCGGCAATGGTAGTGGTGGTCGGCGATCAATGGTCACCAGTTACAATAGCGACAGCTGGCGGTCTGTGGTGATGGTCGATGATCAACAGTCACTGGTTTGCGGTGGTGACGATGGGTGGCAGTCGGTGGTGTTGGTGTTGGTGGCAATGATTGCCATGTTGATACAAAACAAGGAATGAAAGATGAGAAGAATAATTAAAGTTATTTTGAGAAATATATTTTTTATGAATTCCACGTAGGTGGGGATACAGAATACCCATCCACGGTGGGAATTATATTTCCAGGAAATGAGTAATGGGGCTCTAATATTCCCGAGAATGTTGAGTAAGCTTATGCCAACCAGGAACATTTCGCATGGGAATCTAGAACTTCCAAGTAAATTCCTACATACCAAACGCACCCTTAATGAACTTATAGGAAAGTTGGCGTGCACTACATAATCTAATTCGTCTTGGACTCACAGTTTAGTTATATTTTAGGGCTCTCCATCGGGCCCTTTTTGCTACTAACTTCTCTTTGCTTCGTACAAATATAGAACTTCAGGCTTTCACAGTGTAGATATTAAATAAATGCACAGGAAACTACCGCATGAAATTGGATGTGTGTTAGGCAAATGTAAATCTATACAGATCAAATTTAAACCCACTCATGAGGTTTGTATTATAATGTGACAGACAGAAACTAGGTGGGTAAACTGGCAACAAATGTATTTTGGCTTATGATCTCAATGACAAACAATTCTTCAAAAAGGAAAGATCATTTTCTGGTTTCGACAATGGTCAAAACATCACAAAGTGGATTATCTTATCTTTACAAGCGCGCGCACACAGAGAGAGCCATTGGATGGGGCATGCTGCTCTAGAGAAAGAAGGAAATCGTTCAGAGTCAATGATTCTAGAATTCAATATAGGAAAGCATCCCATCTGCCCACTTCAGAAAATTTGTTGGCTTGGCAAAGGAGCAAGGAAAACAAGAAATTTAAACTCTTGAAACCTTTGTTCGCCCCTAACAACCAGAGCTCCACTTGTACAAACTTTGTTTCTTCTAGAATCTGTGAGAAACTATTAGTTATTATTCTAAAAATCTGAGGAAGATGAGCAAATGGTAGTGAAAGGCTTTATATTTACTATCATGTTTAGAACATCTGTTATAAAAACCAGAAGTTAGGTGCCCACCTCAGTTGGGGCAACCTCCTATTAGGCAGTGCCAAGCACGGAGGGACAGGGACCAGTCAAGGGCCCATGGGGGATATGCCCCTCCTCAAATTTCAAGAAACCCTTGTAGTTTTATACAGTGAGAAGATTTTCAGCACATATTTTATACCAAGTGTCTCCTTTTAATCAGGCTACAAGATTCATCCTTGCCTCTGGGCATAGGCAGATTTTGATAGGCCTGGACATGTTTAGATGATCCAAGAGGTTCAGACAGTCTTATTTTTAACAAATTTCAATACCCACAAACACACTTCCAATTTTTTTATGTGATCCCATGTTTCATAACAAATAATGAAATTCTACTATCAAATTGATACAGTCTCTAAATGATCCCAACATTCTTTTAGTTGATCATAATGTTGTCTTTTAATTTCAGCATTTCCTTTTCCTTTTTCATTCAAGGACAATTTTAAATCTTTGAAATACCTATTCAGCTAGATGCAGCGATTGGGCGGGGCCTGGTAACCTGATAATCCAATCCGAACCCATCTCGAAATTTTGATTTTGATCCTTAAAATCATACCTGAATCCTGATAGCTTATTGGGTAGTAGGGTGTGTATCCTAAATATTGATCTGAATCCTTATTGGATCGAGATATGGATCACGAAGTATCCAAACAGGATGATCCAACAAGCATTATGTAAATTACTTCACTTAGTCTTACACAAATCATCTCTTTCATTCCTAAACATAAATTATATCTAGTCAGATTTAAACATGCCTAACAATTCTAAAATGGTTAAAAATTACTTAAAATAAAACACCACTTGTAAGCCAGAAACTGTCAATTTCTATTTGACTTTTTAACAGAATTGACAAATTGAGAAGTAATATTGGATTCGAATAATCCGAACTCAAATCTGAATCTGATAAGTTATTATTTCTGGATCTTCAAGTGAATCCTAGATTTCGTAATCGATTTAGATTCTTAGGTGGATCCAGATATTTATAGTGGATCCCTAGCGGATCTTGTAGGGAAAAAAATGCTTGCTTTCAAAGAATAGATCGCTGCAGGAGCCCCAAAGCAATTGTTCTAGATAAATTTGATTGGGTGCACGATGAAAATCGAGTATGGTGAACCAACACATTAATCAGAGTTTCAAAGGAACAAAAGTTCAATGAAACTGGATGACAGCCATAACCTTGATCATGCACTTGTCCTAAAATATTTTTAATCAGGGCGATGAGTATATCCAATCATCTAATATTCAACGAAGAATAGATGAAAATTGACATTTCTCCCGAATAAAGCTATACACATGACATTGTTGAGAAGAACACACACACACACACACACACACACACACACACAGAGAGAGAGAGAGAGAGCACTTACTACATGAACATCATCTTTTAAAGGTAATATCATTGAGTAGATTTCACTAATAGTCAGCAAAATACAGTCTGAGAGGACTAATTGCTCAACCTCACACACAAAGTTTACTACATGAACGTCATCTTTTAAGGGTAATATCATTAAGTAAATTCCACTAATAGTCAGCAAAATACAGTCTTAGAGAGGACTAATTGCTCGACGTTAGACCACAAATCAGTTTTGAAGAGGACAAATTAAAATCAATAATTTATAAAGATCATCCTTTATCACTGAACCCAAAAGGCTCAGGTCCAATCTATGATTTTAAATTAACGTAGTTAAGCTATATTAGGAAATGCATGCATCCCAAATTACCAATTTATATTCTGCCACACAGATGAATCCAGATAAAAAGCTTTTGGAAACACACAGATATAGAGCTGTGCAAGTAACTCTACTACTGCAAAAGTTTCACATTATTGTAGATGAGAAAATAATAAACAAAGAAATCAAGGTCATCCATCGTAAAGTTCACCAGTATAATAAAAGGAAGAATTGGTAAAGAATAAAATATAAGAAAATATGAAACTTAGGAGAATACTAAAATAACTTCACTGAAACTGTGTGCAATAACCTTCTTTATAAATTACCCCAAAAAAATCTTTTATTCCCAAGCGAAAGAAGCTCATGTGAATTCAGGCCACGACTAGAGTAGGTAGAGCTTCTAAAAGATGGTTGTTCTGAATGCATATCAGAAGGCAAGGGTATATATTTGGCAACTAATGACTACTTTAGGGCCCTCAACTGTACAATGAAAAACCCAGAGTGCTGCATGCTCACAAAGTTCAATCATACCTTCGTAGCTTGAGCTTTATACACAATTACTGGACGTTGCCAACTCCATCCGCACCAATTTATGATGATAGACTAAATGTTAAAAAGAAAAAACAGAAAGAATATAAGCAACTATACACAATAAGGAAGATAATCAAACACATAAACCAGAGATATTAGTAAGTTATAACAAAAAAAAAAACTTTACCTCTCTGGTTCACATCAAAACCCGAAGTACCAATGTTGAAGAACAATCGACTTTAGCAAGTCTACCAAGAAGAGCATACCAGTCACCAATATCCCCATTCTGGTAGGCAGTTCAATGGCAAGTTCTTTCACAGGTCTCAACATGTAAAGAACAATGGGACAGTACTAGCAAATTGACTGCCTATAGCAGTAGTCCAGAGAAGCTAATAACTGGTGAGTGGCTGCCTTCGTAGGTAAGCACTATATGACTATAAAAGGTCCACTCAGAGAGTCAAATTATTGTTAGAAGAATAATCAAGTTACTTCATATGGTGTTGAAGAAATAATCAAGTTACTTCGAGAGCCCATAATACTAATACACGACCAAGATCATAACTTGGGCACATTTTGGCCACTTATTATTCTTAGAATCATCTTCAGCAAGAAGGGGCATCGAGCATTTTTCCACTCCACAGGGTTAGGTAGATATTAGCACTAGTGGCTTCGCCCCTGCTAAATAAAAACACTGAAATCCTGCAGCTCCAAAGTCAACCTGGAGGTAGAAACTATCATAAATTCAGAATTTAAACCATGCTATTACACAATTAGAAACTATCACAACTCCACTGTCACATTGGGATTCAAGGAGAGATGCCATATCCACTTTTTCACAGTAACTGGGGCAGAAAATCGAAATTTAATTCCCCTACTGAAAATTCTTGGCAGCAACCAAATTAAAATTGTCTTTAAACACAAATAAGATAACCAGATTAAAAAAACCGTAAGCTAAATGTCTGTACATAGATGTTTCTGAGTTTACAACAAACAAATCTCAGCAAATACTAACAAACGATTATTATGCGAAAGCTTGACTGCATGAATGGAGAAAGGGACAAAAAAGAGCTTAGTGAGGATTTAATGCCTCTCTGCCGCCACACAAATCCTTCACAAAAGCGTAGTATATTAAAATGTTTCATCCATTAAATTCCAGATAAAGACATATCCAATGGACATTTGTAACTGCACTGCAGCAAACTTCTTCCATTAGGCATATGAAACATAAAATATCTTCAACGCACATGTAGGCTATAATCCAGTTGGTTGAACACCCTTCTTTAATATTAAACAGTAAACTCTAATAAGCACCAAGGACAGATTCACATAAAATATTTATTGAAGTGGTTCTATTTAAAGATTAGTTTAGACATATGCATATTTTCAAGCTTAAAAGTAGTAATCTAAATGATTAACAATTGATAAGAATAAATTAATAAAATAAAAGCAAATCTTGAAAACAAATGGACAACACTTTTCTAGACTTTTGTTTCCTTTACCATTATAAGTTAATAATTTGACCTTTGTTTCCCTTACTGTTTCAACTATTCTACTTAATGTCATTGCTAAGTTGTTAAATATACATAATATGTTGGTGTGGTTAGAGTGGGTAAAGAGGACACAAACTAGTAGGGAACAGCATGATTTAAAGTTAAGCATCTACCGAGTAAAGCAGACCTGAGAATCCACCTAAACAGAGATGCATGGTATATGAGGGGGAGGGAGGGAGGGACCGAGAGAGGGAGAGGGGAAAAAAAATAAGAATCAGGAAGCATGGGGCAAATGCAAGCATGAAAGATCAAGAGGGAGTACCAAATTGTGAAATATAAAAACATAAATCTTAAATTTGTAAGAGTCGACAAACATGTCGATTTGTATGCAGACAAATCAAAGCATGTGTATCACATATTTCGATGTAGCGTGAACCAAACTTTTCTGGATCAAAATAGGGTTGCCATGGATCACAATATAAGCAAAAAAGAAGATTCTGAAGATTGACGTAACCCAAGGATCTCGCTACCAATTACACGATCTAAGCTAGGATTTCATGAAGCTTTGGCTCGCTACATTGTGAAACAGCATGCTATGAGTTCCAACCAACAGGTTTAAATTAGGTGTCTGACGATGAAAACAGCATAGGGCAGTGACAAGGAATGTAGTTTATGATTGATCAACTGCATCAGGGAATATGGAAGGGAAGAGCATTGAATTCTGTAGAAATGCATAAATTACAGAAACTGAAGATACAAGCTAGAAATTAATTAGAGGGAGAGAATTTATAATGGAAGGGAAAAAGGAAAGGCAATGAGTGAGAGGAGTGTTGAATTGGAATTCATAGAATTTAAATCGCTGGGTTTACCCAAAATCACTGTCAATCTACTGGTTGGTTGGTATGGAATTGAGGAATTCCAATTCCGAGCTGAAAGTGAATTCACCACTTATCTATTGGAAAAAAGTGAAACTGCAATTTTCAAAATGAGTGAATCCCAATTCCTAAAATTGAAAAAGGGTGGTAGTAGCCAACCCAAGGTACTGGAAGGTAAAACTAACAATATTTACAGATAAAAGGTGTTAAGTGCTAACATAGGTTGATGTACATCGTTGGCCCATAAACTAATAACTTAAGCTTTTGAATAAAATGGTTTCTTGGCATGGTATCACAAGACCAGGCTTCAAGAGGTCCTAGCCCATTGTTATCAATTTAAATTTTATTTGCCTCAATTTGTTCAACATTTCCAATGCAAGCTCATCAAGAGGCATTTCCATGTATAACACAAAGGTGTGCATGAAAGGGAGTGTTAAGTTTTATGTTAGGTTGGCAAAATACAGTGTTATCATACAGCCTATCACTTGAGCTTTTGAGTGAAGTGGTTTCCTGGAAAAAGACAATATGAAATACAATTCACAAATTCTAAGTATATCCAACCTTCAATAGGAATTCAAATTTACTTTACCGTCAAAAATGTTTGAAAGAGCGCAGGGGAGACCGAAGAAAACATGGATGGAGGTAATACGACAAGATATAAAGGCTAAAGGTCTTAGTGAAGGCATATTGCTTGATAGGAATGAGTGGAGAAAGCGGATCCATGTGCCCGATCTGGCGTAATTCTCTTTTGGTTCATGTAGCCTACCCAAATACTTGGGACAAATGGCTTAGTTGTTGTTGTTGTTGTCGTCAAAAATGTTTGAAAATAAAGGACAAAAACTGGATTTGTAATTGCATGTCTCAATTCCACGAATTATAAATCTACATTGAAATCGCAAATACAAGCAAACCAAATGGGCCCTAAGAGAATTTATCTGGAAAAGAATGGGGGAGAAGAGGGAGGATATAAGGGGGGACAAGGAAAGAAGAGAGACAAGTACAAAATAAACCATCAAGCAACCATTTGACTTTTCGTACTCAAAATTGTCCCAATATACATAGGACATAATTGCTTAAACCCTAAAAATCCTAGAGTTAACAAATACCTCACACAATCTAATCAAAACAAAGATACCAGCATCAAATCCAGCCTCAATGTTTTCAACCTAGGATGACATAAACCAGCAATTTCAGTGCAAGTCACACAACTAGAAAAATGAATCTCATCAGGCCACCTCAATTACGTGTGTGTTGCTGTAATTAATAAGCCAAATAGTTTGCTCATGTCTTAGTTAATGCTACCAAAAGCTATATATAACCTTAAATTCAAAATATGTAAGAGTAAGATAAAATCCAAACTAACTAAAAATTATAATTCAAACCTTTAGTGAGTCTTGTCACATCCATTTGATTCCATAAACTGTATTGCATCCTCTCAACCTCCAAACGTTCTCCTAGCATGCCTCCTACATCATTTACCAACACAATTGGTGATATCTCCATATCCATGATGTTTTGAGACGCTCCACTTGCTATTGAGCAGGTAGAATGGAATAACTGACAAGAAGATGTAGTCACTCAGACCCATCTCCGTGGTGAACACAAGTAAAGCATCAATCAAAACTCAAAAAGGATGAAAAGCATCGATTCTCATAGTTAGCGCTGAGAAGAGGCACGTAGTATAACTCAACTTTCTTGCTGAAATTCATCAATTCAAAGGCATCAACTCCATAGTATCTTCTCTAAGTTCTCTTTACTGCGTACATCTTAAATTGGAGGAAACTTGAATCATCCTGCATGATCCATCTAGAGAGCTCTTTGATTAAGTTTTTCATTAGTCCAGCCCCATCCAGAGAGCTCTTTGATTAAGTTTTCACATTCTATATTTAAGTTGTTGAAAGATGGATTGTGGTGTGTCAGGGAAGTCATATGTTAGCCTAGAACTGATCTTGCAATCTCACATATAAAACATTTTCATCAGATGATCTGAAGATAGCAATGCAGTAGTATCAAATTCATAGTATCTTTAATTCATGAGAAAAACTTCGCACTTCTTCCAATAGCCAGTGGAGGTACTAGAAGATCAATAATGGTCTCAAGTTAAAATAACAGAGTTTATAATTTATAGCATTTAAAGCATATTTGTGCCTGTCGTCCTGAGAAACAACATCCGTAAAGTCTGTGTTTATGGCTTTAAAGATTGGTTTGATGCTGCAACACCTGTAAGGGTAACAGCCGTATGGAGAAGCACATTTAGGGTCAAGTATTATCTGTTGATGGTATTAAGAGAATGCAAATGAGAGCTGATGCTTCTGATACGGAGAAGCACATTTTTGGTTAAAGATGATGAATTGATGGTATTAAGTGAATGCAAATAGGGCTGAAGCTTAGAAAGGAATTTATGGAGGTCTATGAGATGTGATATAACAGATCACTGCTACTAAGATGTGAGAAGGGGTCCTAGGGGCTTCTGAAGGGAACATTGCCTAAATCCTACAGAAGATGCACAAATTCAGCAAAAGGAAGAAAGATGCATGCAGAGAGAAAATGAGAAAAGGAAAAGACTAGGAGGGAAAAGGGAATAAATGATGAGTAAACCCTTCAAAAGGGCATCACCAAATGATCAGAATCATAGAAAGTAAGGGTCAGAGAAGGGAAATCAGTTCAAGTTATTAAAGTTTTCACTTTCCCTTAGATATATAGGCATCTGTTATCTGCAGTTTCCGTACTAACTCTAACCATTTAACAGCCTAGCAATAAAGAAAACAAGACATCTACAAACCTTAATTTAATCTTAACTCTTTTACTCTACGAAATTTAAGCATAAAAGGACCAATATGGACTTCTAACATTCTAGAGATCCCTCCCTCGTTCTCCCCAACACGCATGCACACAAAATTGACACTTTGATCAGTAATTATCGTCATTAAGAAATGTGACCATTACTAGACAACACAGGAAAAAGGACAAAAACTTAGAAACAACAAATTATGTCCTATCTAAAAGATAATAAGGAAAATGGTGTTGGTGGCTCAGTTTTGAAATAGACCCACAAAACACGAAAAGTGAATGTCTGCATTTGTGTGTCCGGATTCCCGCCTCCCTCTCCCATAATGATGCATCAGCAACAAAGATGGGGTTTGAGAATCAGCTGGAACAAACAGAACTTTGAAGAGGTTTGATAGATTTGAGATATTTAGGCTAAATCAGGTTAGCTAAAGGCCTATTTTATATAATCTTAACAAGTCAACTCCTCAGAACATGCCATCTAAATGGATGGGGGGACATCAAAATTTCTTAAGGTAAAAATCAAAAAGAAAACCAAGCTTAAATCTTACTACATCATGCACGACAGGTCCGAAGTTTACAAGCAGTATCCAACTAGATATAATAGAACATGTAAAAATTCATCTGTTGTGTTATCCTCATTCTCCTCTTGTCACCCAATTATGTACATATGCATGGCATCCATTGGTTCCATGAAAACAAGGATACCTTGTGGTGCAAGGACTTCCAATGGCAGGCATATTCTTTTTCGACTTGTAGTGCACATGGTATGTCTGTCCTGTCATGCCTCATGTATGTTTACTAACTAGGTTAATTTATATGGTATATGCTTGCACTATTTTTATTCTATGTCACTGAAATTCACAATATGTGTGTGTGCGCGTGTTCAAGGTTGCGTATAAAACAGGTGATAATGACACATAGAATGGAAATAAATTTCTAAATTTTAGAACTCATTCTTGTTTAAAAATAAGGTAAATGTTGACGACATGTTCAGAGTTACACACCCACAAACAAACAAATTGAAAACCTAAATTCCTAACTAAGCATGCATTTAATAGTTTCTAAGAATGTTGAAAACCTGAAAACCTGATACACAAAAAAAGGATGTTTTCTCATACACCACATCAGAAAACATGCATCATAGTTGCACATCGGTGATACACAAAAAAAGGATAGACAATCAAACGGTGTTCTATTATGCATTTTATATATAATATATTTTATAAAATAGAAAATCTAATAAGTATACCTTTAGTCAGTGATATTTATAAGTAGTGCCAATGTATTAAAAAACGCCATGCATGTCTAGGCAACCAAGGACCGCGTAAAACTAGGTCCGTCTAAGAGGGTAACATGTTGTTTTTTTTTTTTTTTACAACACTGAATAGTTCTTTTATAAACCAACATGGTTGTCTCTAATTGTATAGATAAATAAGTAAAAGAAAATAAATGAAATGACAAAGAGATACTCAATAATAGACCATAAAATATGCAAAGTGTAATATCTAACTGGCTTGTCATCAATATAATTACTAAACATCATCCTTGGGATTTTGTTGATTATATATTCTTCTATCAGAATATTTGGCCATTAGTATAGTTAATAAGAGATCACATCAATGAGTATTTGTTGATGATTATCTTACCAAACTTAAAAACATATAACATTCTAGAAAATGGAAATTGACTTCCAGGTCACAATGGAGCAAGCTTACCACTGTAATGAGAGGAGAGTTTTATAATCTTAGTCAAATGTAAGTAAGAAAAAAGGGTTCCAATATTCCAAGTAGCACATCGCACAAACATTAGCATCTTACATATGAAATATGTTAATCTGGAAGATACCAGTAAGAGTGTTCACTTGTCTATCAGGAGATACAAAAACCATGGACTTTAAAGTTCAAATTGGCAAAATTAACAATTTTGAAAACCTCAACATGAAAAGAATGACCAGAGTATCCACATTTCTTACCCATTATATGCGATATAAATAGAAAATGCAATGATAAACTGATTCTACAACATCCTATCATGTGTTACAAGCTACAATCAATATGCAAACACTTCTAAAATCTTTGGCACCACCTATTGATTCACAAGGAAGAAAACCTTGTAACATCTAAAAAAGAAATTTGTCTGCAATAAAAATTGGATGAACCTTGGAAAAGAAATGAAAGCTTGAGAATACTGAGAAAGTAATAACACATGGCAAAATGTACAAGTCATGATCCTTCTCCTAAAAGAATTTGAACTCTCTTCTAACCATAAAAAGTGGTTCATGTGGTTACAACCAGCATCTTTGATTCCAGGGATACAATATTGTACAAAATAATGCGCAAGGCATCGCCCATTCTCTCAAAAGTTAAATAGGGACAGAAAATCTCACCTAACAGACTATAATCAAGTGTTAATAGAACCAAGATACAAGATAAGGTTATGAGATCATGTATACCACTCATCATGCCACAGAAAAATGAGTGAAAAGATGATTTATCTTGATTAGGGGGGAAAAAGAAGGGAGGGGGAAAAAATGACTCTAGACAACAGCTACAAGTTGATGGGGAACATCTCGCATACCTCAAAATACTCAAATGGAAGAACCCATGTGGAACCTCACATAGCAGATCCACCATCATAAGTTCCCACCTAAAATGTAATTTACAGCTGTGTAAGTTCCTGTGGGTTCTCCATAGCCTCTTTGAGTATCATCTCAGCCCTCCGCTTCTTATCATCCTTCTCATCATCCCTCAAAAACCAGGACTCATTCTTGACACATGATAATGGCAACGCTACAGACTTCTTCTCAATTCCAAATTTAAAATGCACTGTAGGCCTTCTCTTGGAAGTCCCCTCCTTTCTTCAGTCTCACTGTCCAAAGACCCGGTCTTTGCCGCCTCGATAACTGGCTCGAAGGTCTCCAGCACCGAAACCCTCTTCTGATCACCAACTTCATTGGGAATAACAATCTCTGGTAGATCTTTCTCCCCAGCTGGCAAAGGAGGGGCGAGAAAAGGATTGTTATCGACCACCTGCTTTCCCTTTTCATCGTTTCCATCAACCGAATGAACAAACCCAGATGTACCATTGCAAGCAAGCCTCTTCTGCAAGCTTAACAAAGATCTCTCCGCCTTCCTCCGCTGCCTGGCTTGTTCAATCTTATCTGCTCGAGCATCGGTTGCTCTTTCATTCCAAACTGGAGTGTGCACATACGTATGGGGATCAGGGAAAGCCGGAAGCCACTCAGGTATGTACTTTTTGGGTGGCTCTTCCCCAATCTGTGCAAAACTAGGAGTTTGACTAAGGGATCGGTGAACAATCGGAAAACTAGGAATCGAGCGAGGAAATGGAATTTCTTCCTGCAAGCTAACAAATTGAGTGATCTCCCGAACAACACCGGACCCAACCAGGCAGTGGTGAGCATCCGATGCAGAGGCAAACCCCTGAGAAGAGCCCAAATCCTCTAACCCTTGAATGATATCAAACTCGTTGCAACTAGTTCTACCCGACAAATTCGCATAGAAATGAGAAGTCTTTCCGAGCTCACAGATGAATCGGATGGCAATGTCAGCGAGAGTGTCGAGGGCGGAGCGCTGCGCACTATGGAATCCCGTGGACTCGCAGATCTGGGACACGGCGATCTTGGAGATCTGGCGGCCGAAATCGTCGAACCCGAGGGGTTGATCTTGGTGCTCTTCGAATTAGTGTTCGAGTTGTCCCTTCCACTCTCCTTGCCGCCGTCGCTCATGATCAGCCGATCAGTATCATCTTATGGACCTAGGTTTCAAATCCGGCGAATTCGACATTGTTGGAGCTAGGGTTTTCCGAATTGCCGGCAAAAGCTCTGGAACAGCAATTGAAAGAGGGGAAACTGAGAAGACGAAGCTTGAAGTTGATTGGAGACTTACTGAGGGGTTGTTGGGGCTCCTGAGGGATCCTCCATGGATCTAGGGGGTCGAGATTTTGAGGTAGAACCCTAGAGGAGGAATTTGTGAGCGAATAATTTAGGTTTAGGATTTTTGAATGGGAAAGATTTAGGGTTTTGGAGGGGAGATTTGAAAATAAAATAAAAAAATAAGAACGAAACCCTCGCAAAACCCTAGCTTAAAAAAAGTAACAGGAGCGAGGGAGGAAAGGGGATGAGAGGGGCTGGCAAGACAGAGGGGTTGATGAGCGTATATATAAGAAAAGGGTTCGGGCAACAACGGGCTCTTTTTCTTTTTCTTTTTCTTTTTCCTTTTTCTGACAAATATTTTTCATATTAGCCCCTTCAATATTAGTAATCCTGTAAATGCCCTCTCCATGCAACAAAAAAATTATAAATTCTGCGTTGGCGGTTTGATTTCAAGAAAATAGACGGAAGTGAAGAAGTGAGAAGTGTCATTCCTCACTTTCACTGTACATGCAAACATCAGAAAATAAAAATGAAAAAAACCTCTTTTTCTTTTTTTCCCTTTTACATAACTATTTTCTCACTTCCACTTCCAATGTGCTAGATATCATTTGTAATAAGTTGTGACTCAAAACAGTTAATTTTGTGCTCACGTAAGGGCGTGTTTGTTTCGCCGCAAAACGCAAGTAGTAAAACTTCTTTTCCATTTTCCGTTGTTTGTTTCGCTGAAAAACAAGTTGCAAAATGCAACTCTTCTTTTCCCACTTGCAGTTGCTACAGTTAAATTTGTGGTCATGTAAATCTCACTTTTACACTCATATTTTCCTACTTGTAGTTGCTACAGTTAATTTTGTGGTCATGTAACTCTCACTTGTAGTACACTTACAGTTCATATAAATCTTACTTGTATTCTCAATGTAGTCCTTAAAAATTTATAATTAATTTGCATTTTAATATTATCTTACGGTCAATTTTGTGGTCAACTTTTTCACTTTCACTTTCACATTACCAATCAAACACTAGAAAAAATACTACATTTTTTCAATTACACTTTTCAACTACCATCCAAACACCGAAAAAGAAACACAAATTTTTATTTTTTCAAAAAAAAAAAAAATCTTACTTCTCACTTCTTCACTTCACCAACTTTCGGGCATCCATATAGCCTTTTTATTGCAATTTTATAGAGGGCTTCTTAAAGTTCTAATTAATTTTACAATTGTTACCATTTCATTTGTGAGATACAAAGGGAGGAGTTGATTATAATTATGAATGCATTATGACAAATTAATAGGGGCTCAATGGCAAAAGATCTTTTAGAAATTCTCAGATGGGGTGTGGGCCAAGGTGCGTGGCTTCTTACGCGGACTCATTTCGTTGGGCCTCATAATTGACAGTGAACAAGGTATGTGAGGTTATAGTGGTCCAGCGGAGAAGCTTAACGCAGGAGAATTTGTGGCGAGAGGCTCCGGGTGCTCCGTTTTCGGCGGGCGAAGGTACGAGAGAGGCGCCTCCCAAGTCGCCTGCCACGTGGACCTGAGATTCTTCATCCAATTGATTCCCATATGCTTCTGCCACGTGTCACACAAGCGTTGTTGTGACTCTTTTGAGTTTGGATTGGAAGCCGGTCTCAAGATGGATCCATGTGAGCTACTGTTTTCACAGATTTATCTTTAATATTGATTTTTTTTCCTGCAAAATTTTATAAAAACAATTAACAATTTTATTTTGGGAAATTTGATTTTAGGCTCCCAGCATATTTGAATGGTGTTAAAAAGACCTCGAAGTTTGTAAACGTTTGAAAAAGCCCTTTGGTTAAGTTATTTATTTTTTTTTTAATTTGGAGGCTCATGTCCCTACTATATGTCAATACATGGCTTAGTGTATATTCGTATTGCCTATATTGCTCTTGTTTTAATTGAAAACTTTTAAATATTTGAAAAATAAAAACGAATATAAACAAAAAAAATTAATGACTTGTTTATAAAATCATTTATCTCCTATTGTTTATAAAATAAAAATCATTTAACATATGAATATTTATTTATTTTTCACTTATTTATTTGTTTATCTTTTATTAATTTCTGTTCAACTTTCTTCTTTTATGTGCACATTACCCTCTTTTTGTCCACATTCGTCAATTTCTATCTAACTTTCTCTTTTTATGTCCATCTTACTGCCTTTTATCCACTTCATCAATTTCTGTCAAATTTTCTCCTTTTATGTCTACCTTACTCACTTTTGTGGTTGTATATTCCAAAAGGTAGTCATGTTCTCAAAATGTGGACATATATTCCAATAGTTGGACACATTTTCGGAAAATGTAGATATATATTATACCTGGTATTCAAGTTCTCAAAATGTGGACATATATTCCAATAGTTGGACAGTTTTTTTCAAAATGTGAACATATATTCCAAAAATTAGACATATGTTCTAATTTTTGGATTTTTTTTCAAAATGTGGATATATATTCCAAAAGGTGGACATATAGACAAAAAGGTGGATATTTTTTTTTTCAAAAAGTGGCCATATATTCCAAAATTTAGAAAATAAAAAATCTCACATTTTCTAAGTTGATTATTAAGTAGGATTACTAAGATCCTCATTCACTACAGCAGGGTCCATTATTTCCTATCTATCCCAGGGCTGCAAGTACGACATTGTGTCTATCTTTCCGGCATCTACTGCACGCAATTGGGGCGCGTCACAAATCGATTATTTATTCGCCTTGTCTTGTTCCTCACACTACACTTCTTCACTATAGGAGGTCTTATTTGTAAAGTCTCCTCCATTACCTGTGCGAGACATAAGTTAGTGTCAAAGTATAAATATTGGATATTAATAAAAAACGGCATATATTTCATAAGATGGATATATTTTTTTAAATGTGAACATTTCTTGGAAACGTCAAAATATATTCCGAAACGTGGACATATATTCCGAAATGTGGACATATATTCTGAAATTTGGACACATATTCTAAAATATGGACATATACCCGGAAATGTGGGCACAATGTCAAAAATAAGGACATAATCATGCTAAGGTGGACAAAACATTGGAGAATGACACCTTTTGCTTGTCAAAATCGGGAGTAGAATATAGCGTTGGGGCATAAGTTCACTTGAGTATCTCCACCTTCATGTGATCATTTAGGTAATTCACTGTGCTATACTGCACGACATAAAATAAGATCCTTTATATTCCTATTAATCTCTTTCTATCTACCTTTTGTTAATTTCTTTTCAACTTTTTTTTTATGTCTGTCTTACTTCTTTTTTGTTCACTTTCAACAATTTTTCTCCAACTTTCTCTTTTTATATCCACCTTACTTTCTTTTTGTTCACATTCGTCAATCTCCATCTAATTTTCTTCTTTTCTGTCCATCTTACTTTTTTTTTGTCTTTTTGTCCACCTTCATCAATTTCTGTCCAGCTTTCTCCGTTTCCGTCCACTTTCATCAATTGTTGTCATTTTTATACATTTCTCTCTGACTTTTTAATGGTAGATAGAAAGTTAATAAAATGAACAAATTATTCAATATATGGACAGAAAAACTCAAAGTAAACAGTATGATTCACAAAATTTTGTTCTCTCTTTTTTATATCACAAATCCAAATAATCCCAAAGTTACATTCTCCCCATTCCACTCGCACAGTACATCAAATAAATCTAAAATAAATCTCAACATATTTTACATTAGAACCATCCTTCCTCCTTTTCTCCAAATAAATTACAGTGCAACCATCCTTAATTCAAAATAAATTACATCATAACCACCCTTGTAAAACACCTAGAGGGGGGGTGAATAAGTGTAAGTGCTAATCTAGAACCTAAATGCAAACTAAGTGCGCTAAGTGCGGAAGCTAATGCAAATGTTGCACAAACTTAATACAATTCAACAAGTGTAGCTGAATTCCCTTTGCAGGGCTCTGGACTAACTCCTCTTGATTCCCCTTGAAATGGGTTGAGGCGCTATGTGAAGCTCTTGTTGGATGAGTATAAGTTAGGCGCACACACACAAGCAATGTGCACACACAACAAGCCAAGCAATCAAGGATATAGCAATATGAATTATGCAATGGCAATACAAGCAAATAGATATGAATGTTATGAAATAATAATGCTTGTATGAAATGAATGATGCTTTCACAAATGTAAAGAGAGTAGAGTTGAGAGACAATTGGATCAAACGCAAACACAAAGATATGTTTCGAGGTTCGAGCACCTTGCTCTACATCCCCGCCTACACCACCGTGTAGGATTTCCAATCCACTAACTCCCACCGAGGGAACCTCTACCGAAGAGGATTTCTTACAACGCTAGGAGTACCAAACTCCTCTCTCAATACAACCTCCACCGAGGCCAACAACAACAACCAACACAACAACACCTCTACCGAAGAGGCTCACAACCAAACTCTATCACCTCACACTTGAGGGATACAAACCAATCACCCGATCACCTCTACCGAAGAGGGATACAACAAGAATAAGGGTGTACAACTTAGAGGTTACAACAACAACCTCAAAACTCTCTCTTTCTTTCTTTTTCCACAAAACAAAGATCCTAATAGATTAGGATAGAAGATATAGCTCAAGTGTGGAAAACTAGGTGTTTTTGGAAACAAGCAACAAAGAAAATCTACTTGGAAAATCTCTTGTATATGATAGAATTAAAAGATCAAATCAAAATCCCAAAACCTAGTTTTCTTTTATTTTCCAAAAACCCAAAACAATTCAAAGATAAATCCTTTTGACACAAAACTCTTTTTAAAAACTTGTTTAAAACACTGAAGAAGTCAGGAATTTTTAGCACCAAAAATCTTGGCCAAAATCCCAAAAGAATGGGGTTTATATAGGCCAAACAGAAAACTAGCCGTTAGAGCTGAGCTGTCAGCTCTGACAGGTAACGGTCGACCGGCCCGGTCGACCGCCAACGGTCAGAAATATGACCGTTGGACAACTGCGGTCGACCGGCCCGGTCGACCCAGAAAAACAGAGAGCAGAGCTCTCATCCCGGTCGACCGGCCCGGTCGACCGTGTTTGTGCCTTCCAGACGTGCACGTCTGTGCACGTCGGTCGACCCGACGGGTCGACCGGCCCTTGGTGCGGTCGACCGTCCGGGTCGACCGACCAGCCTGTCAGCACAAAACAAAGTCAGAAAATTTGAGAAAAATATTTTATAAAAATCTTTTATCATTTCTGAAAATTCTATAAAACTTGTTTTATCATTTTATATTAAAACATAAACATGTGATAAAAATTTCAAGACAATATATCAACATATCAATACATTTTTGTGTCTTGCCAATTTTATCAAAAACAAAACTTGTATTTTGTCAAAAAGATGTTAAGCTCAAAATCAAGTTTGATAAAAGTTAGGCATGCATGTATAGAGTGAAACAACTATACATATATCAATTAAAACTTGTTTTGATAAACTATTCATGAAAACCAAAATCCAAATCATGAAACGTGTGTGTTGTGCACTTGAGCATATCAACTATACTAAGCTTTACAAATGGATCTAAAACACACTAAACTAATTAGGATACCTAAGTCTTCTTGACGATCTTCATCTTCAAGTAGACTTGCTCCAAAACTCCATCCATGGGCTAGGCAATGTGTGATCTTGACACTTTGGCCCTGGAATCATCATGAAAAGCTTCTAAACTCCTTGTTGAAGCTTAATCACCAACTAATATCTTGGTTAATGATCTGAAACTTAAAATCACAAGATTATTAGTAAACATAACTACATGAGTTGATCATCATCAAAACTAGAGTGGAAAGCCATTGGGCCAACAATCTCCCCCTTTTTGATGATGACAAAACTCATGGAGTTATATATGCATGGATTAAAATTAAGCTTCAAAGAAGCTCCCCCTTAACTCATGCATAATCAAATAAACATAAATATGCAAGAATGATAATGCATAAACAATAAAAACTCTAGATACCAAATGGAATATTTAAAACAAAGCAAGCTCTAGATACCAATTACAATAATTCCAAAGCAAGCTCTGGATACCAATTAAACTTAATAAACAAATTAAACTTAATATTCTTGATATTAAAACATAATATATGCATATAAAACATAAGCATGCATATAAAACTCAAATACTTCTCCCCCTTTTTGTCAATCATCAACAAAGGGGTAAATACAAAAACAAAACAAATTATTCCTATCAATAAATCAATGTTCTCCCCCTTTTTGTCTAAAAACACAAAAGATGTAAATAAGGGGTGAATAACAAATTCTAAGATGTACACTCAATTAAGATACCAAATAAAACATATATGTCAATGAAGTGCATTTTGATACCAATTGAAAGTGAACATAAAAACAATCAAGTAAATGGTATATGCGATATACATTCATGAAGAGGAAGACGCTAAGTTAGCTTCCCTACACATATGCATTACATGAAGAAGGGATGACAAGCCCCAATTCACATAACACATATTATGTAATGCATTAAGAGAAGATGTGAAGCTCCCCCTACACACGTATATCATATAAAGAAGAGTTGTCAGGCTCCTCAATTTATAATATACTCATCATGAATCTATATGTAAGAGAGATGTTAAGCTCTCCTTGCATATAGGAAATACAAATCAAAAAATTTTGTATTTTACTTTAAACAAGAATTTTTAGATACCAATTTAAAACAATTGAAAGCACAAGACATCTTGATATCAAATGAAATTAAACATAATAAGTTTTGAATGTCTAAACACAAATTTTGATACCAATTGTAAATGTTTTATCAATTGAAAAGATTTTACATAGAAACATTGATACCAATAGTGAGAATTATTCATTTTAAACATATGATACCAAATTCGAAATGTCAATCATAAAGTATGGGAGCACAAATACCAATTGAAAGACAAAATCAAATTTTCTCCCCTTTTATGGAATACAAACTAAAATAATGCATAATCTTGATACCAATTTAAAAGTAATCAATTGAAACAAAATTGAAACTCAAGCACTAGCATAAACACAAACATATATATGTATAGAAAATAGATACCAATAGAAATTGATATTCTTGGAATTGAAATCATACATACATACAAAACATATATGGGTATACAAGAAGATCAAAATGATACCAATTGAAAGAGTTCAATGATACCAATTGACATAACAATAAGTTCAAGTGTATACATCATATTACCAATCTACCCATCTCATGCACAAGTTTTAAAAGGATTTTCAATATAAACATACAAGGCATGGACTCCCATCCAACCTCCCGTGGATGGTAGGGGTTTTCAAAAATAGATTTGAAAGTGTAGTTTTGTTTGAAAATCACCACCAAAATGAAGAGTACGAACTAGTCAAAAATAGAAAACCTTGTTAACTAGTACGAAATCCTTCAAGTAAGGAATAAAACAAAATAGTTTTTCATATACCATGAAATTCACATGATAATCAACACTCTAATCCAATTAAGCATAAATATGTCTCATGAAAACTCAACATGAGTAAATAATATAAAATGTGAGTGTACTCATGAAATGTGAAGATCATAATCATGAAAACATGTTCAATTAAGCTCAATTATTCCTCAAAACGTGGAAACATGAAAATCATCAAAAACATTTAAAACTACTTAATCTTCAAGGCATATGTATGTCTAATACAAACTAAAGTATACATACATATCCAAAACATAACGAGTCCACAAAGATATGTGCATGAAGGCACGTGGCTCAAAAAGGATACTCATGTATAGTCAATAGTTTGGATAAGATGGACATATACATGAAGTTAAACATGAACACATGAAAACTTGAAAAAAAAAACTAAATCTTTCATTAAAACAAATGTCATTTCAAGGTATATGTATGAATTGTCAACATAATAAGTATACATACATATCCCTAAACACAATTTGAGTCCATATATATAGATTTGCATGAAAGACAAATGACTCAAGGGGTATACATGTATATCTTAAAGTTTGGCAATACAAACATATACATGAAGTGAAATACACAATCATAAAACAAATTCAAAGATGAGAATACAAGTTTAAGATGTATGAATCATCAAAACTAGACTATACTAGCACATCTAATGGGTTCAAATAAGCATTCAAGCTCAAACATATATAGATTTATTTGTAGCCCACTCTATGTACAAGTATATAACTAGTCTTAATGAAAACTAACATCTAACCATATATTCAAAACATGAAGCATCAAAACAAATATAAAAGTCATCATGATAAAACTAAACATGATTATTATGTAAATTCACATGTATTAGATTCATGATGTACATTATAGCTCAAACAAAAGTGAGAACACTAATTATGGGTTCATATAAGCATGTGTGTCTCAAATACTATACATGTATGTCGAGGATCTAATAAACATGGAATAAACATACTAATCCATAGACATCAAAAACATGCTATAAACAATGAATATTAAAAGCATGAAAACAATAAATAGGAGTAAAGGATTGTTACCAAAACCGAAGAAGCAACTCTCCTTGTCTCCAAAGCATGGTGGTCCTCTCCACCAAATCTTCCCTTGAAAGTGATGCATCCAATTGATTTCCTTTAAGTATGGAACGCATCCACTCCAAGGTGTCATCACTCTCACGTCATGTGAGAGCCCACACCTACATGAAACAAAGGAGGGGTGGTCTTTGGTACCCATACTCTTTTGGGTCCATGGGGGTTAGTACCTTCTCTAACCCAAACAAAATTCTTTGCTAAATTTACATTATGTAATTTATCAAAACAAAATTTAGCAAGGTGGCCCTTACGTCCACAATGTGTACATGTGTACACATGAGCATACATGTGTTGATGGTGTCCGTGAGGAGCATGTGTATGCCGTGGAGGGTGTGCATGCATAAAAGATGGAACTTGTTTCTTTCGAACCAAGGATTCCAAGCGTGTATGGTTCTTAGCACATTGGCTCATAGTGGAGCCCAAACAATCCATATTCTTCTTTAACAAATTTATATCATTTTGAATTGTAGAAGAAGTGGAGTATGCAAGGGGTGATCTAGGTGAAGCTACCCTAGCATGGCAAACATGTGAATCAATCTTATTTTTCAAAACTTCATTTTTCTTTAAACAAGCATCTAAATCATTTGAAATAGAAATAATTTTATTTTTCAAGGAATCATTCTCTTTTATAACAAAATCAACTTTTGAAGACAAATTTTCATTTTTCTTCAAAAGAGTTTCACAATCATTTTTAGATTTTAAAAAGTTATTTTCTTTTAAAATAAGGTCTAGTTGAGATCTCAATGAATCCCTTTCATTATAGACCTCAACCTTCTCTTGCAAAACACAATCAAGTCTAGAATGCAAACTTTTATTTTCTTTTTCAATTTCTAGACTTTTCTTTTTCAAAATTTTATATTTTTCTATTAATTTTTCACAAACAATGGAAAGTTCTTCATTCAATGTATGAGCATCAAAATTATCATCACATGAAGAACTAGCATCATCATTGCTATCTAGTTGAGTTTCCGATTGTACCTTAAGGGAGTCATTCCCTTGGACCATGAAGCATTGTGAGTCGGATTCTCCGCTAGATTCCTCTTCTTGTTGGATTTGCACTTGAAGCTCGGAGGCGGTGGTGGTTGTCAATTTGTTCCACACTGCAAAGGCGGAATCAATGTTAGAAACACACATAAGATAATCTTTGGGTAATGTGCTTCTAATAGCCTCAGGGCTTGTGCATTGACCCTTATATGATTGCAATCACCAAGATAACATCTCTTGGTGGCCGCAAGGAAAACATGCAAACCTAGGGTCTTTAGGTACATGGACATCCTATACTTCCAAACATCAATGTTGGAAGGGTCAAAGCTAGGTGGGGTCATGAAGTCCATGGTAAACTATATGAGTGTGCAAACAAGCAAATGCAAATATAGATTAGCAAGCAAATGGATCTCATTCCTAGGATGTTAAGCCTAATATCAGGAGCACTAGCTCTGATACCAATTGTAAAACACCTAGAGGGGGGTGAATAGGTGTAAGTGCTAATCTAGAACCTAAATGCAAACTAAGTGCGCTAAGTGCGGAAGCTAATGCAAATGTTGCACAAACTTAATACAATTCAACAAGTGTAGCCGAATTCCCTTTGCAGGGCTCTGGACTAACTCCTCTTGATTCCCCTTGAAATGGGTTGAGGCGCTATGTGAAGCTCTTGTTGGATGAGTATAAGTTAGGCACACACACAAGCAATGTGCACACACAAACAAGCCAAGCAATCAAGGATATAGCAATATGAATTATGCAATGGCAACACAAGCAAATAGATATGAATGTTATGAAATAATAATGCTTGTATGAAATGAATGATGCTTGCACAAATGTAAAGAGAGTAGAGTTGAGAGACAATTGGATCAAACGCAAACACAAAGATATGTTTCGAGGTTCGAGCACCTTGCTCTACATCCCCGCCTACACCACCGTGTAGGATTTCCAATCCACTAACTCCCACCGAGGGAACCTCTACCGAAGAGGATTTCTTACAACTCTAGGAGTACCAAACTCCTCTCTCAATACAACCTCCACCGAGGCCAACAACAACAACCAACACAACAACACCTCTACCGAAGAGGCTCACAACCAAACTCTATCACCTCACACTTGAGGGATACAAACCAATCACCCGATCACCTCTACCGAAGAGGGATACAACAAGAATAAGGGTGTACAACTTAGAGGTTACAACAACAACCTCAAAACTCTCTTTTTCTTTCTTTTTCACAAAACAAAGATCCTAATAGATTAGGATAGAAGATATAGCTCAAGTGTGGAAAACTAGGTGTTTTTGGAAACAAGCAACAAAGAAAATCTACTTGGGAAATCTCTTGTATATGATAGAATTAAAAGATCAAATCAAAATCCCAAAACCTAGTTTTCTTTGATTTTCCAAAAATCCAAAACAATTCAAAGATAAATCCTTTTGACACAAAACTCTTTTTAAAAACTTGTTTAAAACACTGAAGAAGTCAGGAATTTTTAGCACCAAAAATCTTGGCCAAAATCCCAAAGAATGGGGTTATATAGGCCAAACAGAAAACTAGCCGTTAGAGCTGAGCTGGCAGCTCTGACAGGCAACGGTCGATGTAACGCCCCAATTCCACGGATACGGGGACGTTACTGCGACGTATATACGTAGATCATAAATTGCCCCCACGTATATACGCTAAGCATAAAGTACAACAAAGATCAGAGTACGACAAAGCGTGGAAATCATACATATGCCAACTCAAGATATACACATACAAAGTTATCACAGGATATTATAAAGTATTACACATTACATGTGTATTACATCATAACCAAGTCCAAAAGAAATATATACAAATATGTATACAAAAAGCTCACAAGTAGAAAGAAGATCTCGTGAGTCAAAAGGTAAGTCTGGCACGAGGGGACTGGAACTAGTCCGCCTGCTCACTAAGGTAAGCTTGGTCCTCTGTGGATGGCTCCACTTCGTTCCAAGCTTCGGAATCTGAATGTGCAAATCCAAGGAGTCAAGACATATAACAATAAACAAACTATAGCCAAGTGGCTAAGGGACATGAATAAGGAAAGATGAACAGTCATAAGGAATATCAGCTAACAAGTATGAAAAGCATGAAGAGATAAAATCCTAATACCATGAATCTACAGTTAACGTCTATTATTATTACTTGTCTTACTGTGATATCTAACTATGTGACCCAGCGTCCCAGAGCACATAGATCCATATCCTAGTAAAGCAAGGTTGTTATTGGAAACAGCGGTTGTATCGACGAACTATGTTTACAGTGGGTCCCGTGCATGCCCGGGACCACGGTCCAGGGTGTTCCGTTGCTTGATGACGGAACCAGCCGCAAGGCCTATCAGGAGGGACTTATGTATGCCCTTTGTCATGACTGTATCAGGAAGAGGGAGCAAGCACTCCCCTCGGTCCCCTGGAGGCCCTCAGGTCAGACCGGAAATATAATTGTACAATATACCTAATGCCACTGTAAACACGAACACATATCGATATCCGCATGTTTCCCCCGACCCATGTGTAAGTTGGTCCATTTTATACAAAAGTCAAGTGCATCATGCTTGGTTTAAGAGATAGCATGATAAAAGGTGATATTCACTATTTAACGAGTCATGAAACGAGAATATGAAATAACAAGTCATGAAGTAACAAGTGGTGAGATCCATCAAGTAACATGTCATGTAATATCAGTTATGAAGCATAAACAGGAATAATATGTTACACATGTATCAAAGATAAAATCCAAATTCAAATAGGAAATCAACTAAGTCAGACATTCAGAATTAGTCGACTAGGTGGAAGGATTAGTCGACTAATAGGGGTCTTAAGTCGACTAACAGTCTAGATGAGTCGACTAAAACTGGGTACCAGAGAGTTGTAATTCTGTTTCAGGAAAAGTTAGTCGACTAGGGTTGTAAGGGTAGTCGACTAACAGGGAACTACTAGTCGACTAATGGATACTTAAGTCGACTAGTCTGTGATACAGAGAGTTGATGTTTTATTTCAGGAAAACAGGAGTCGACTGGGGAGAAATGGGTAGTCGACTAGGGGTCTCTAGTCGACTGGAAATCTGGTCTAGTCGACTAAAACTGTGAAATCAGAAAAGGTTAAGTTTCAACTAAAGTGGATTAGTCGACTAGTCCCTAGGTCAAGTCGACTAATCGTGGGAAAAACAGTGACAGAACAGATTTTCTGGTGGTTGTTCTTGATGATCTAAAAATAGGATTTTTATGGCACAAGTGTACATTATTTGTCAACACATATATACAAAGGGGTTTACAAGTCTTGGTGAGTAGATATACTCACCTCGAACGATTATGTGAAGCTTATACGAGTTCGAACGGATCGTTTGTCGATGATATCACCAACTAGGTCCTTGGCGATGCTTCCGACGAAGTGAGATGCGATCCAAATCCAGGTAGTGATGGTTGCTTGAGATGGAGATGAAAACCTAGGTGAGCTTTGGAGTTAGGGTTTGAGATGGGGAAGGAAATGGTGAAGGCTATTTTCTTGGTGAAGTGAAAAAGAGTAAAAGAATGTAAAGGAAAACTTATATAGGATTTGATTTTTGTAAAGGAGATGTAAACAATGTAAATATGAGGGGGTTTATTGCAAAATAGGAGAGGGGATGGGTGTCCCTCTTCTTGGCCACTTGGCCGGCCATGGAGAGAGAGAGAGAGAGGTGCATTAAATGAGGGGGGTTGGTGAGATTATGTGGAGTTGGAATTTTGGAAGAGATTTGAATTTTTGGAAAAATGGGAAAAGTTTGTGGTTGTGGAGAAAGAGAAGTAAAGGAAAAGGAAAAATGGAAAGAAATTCATAAAGAAAGATATTTACTCTTGGACTTAGAATATAAAATAATGAAAAGACAAGTTCCCGGGTTTAAGTTGAGGATACGGAAAACATTTCGGAAAATACCGAAATCGTCCGAAATTCAAGTATCTCGGAACGACTCGTAAATTTCACCAAAAATCAATAATAATATATGAAGACTAATAGTGAAATCCTTTTAAGAAATACTTTATAGTTTTAAAACTAAAAATCCCGGAATCAGTTATCTACCGACTCCGTTAGAATTTTCATAAATTCATAAAATTCTCAGAAAAAGTATTTAGATAGAAAACAGGATTCTAAGAAATAAAGCCTAAAGGACTTTCTAGAAATTCCTAACTGTTTGGAAAATAAAAATTCGGGAATCGATCAGTGACACTGGTCGACATCGGTTTTGAAGAAATTCATTTTAATTCAGGAAAAATCCAGAAAATCATATAAAATCTAATATATTAGAAAATGATATTTGAAATTGAAATCGGTCAAATACAGGAAGTAAATCAAAAAAATACGATCGAAAAGCTGAATACGCAACTAAGTACGTATTCTGGAACGGGGTATTACAATCCATCCACCTTACAAAAATTTCGTCCTCGAAATTTCATAAGGTGAAAGGTAACAGGAAAAGTAACAGATAGAGAAGGATAAGATGGAAGATAACGGTAGAGAAGAATAGAAGGAAAGAGTCTTACCATTCAAGATGTGAAAAGTTGAGGATAGCGCTCACTAGGGGTGAGCATCGGTCGGTTCGGTTCGGTTTTTGCTAATTTTTGCAAAACCGAACCGAACCGATTAGACTTAGTAACCGAACCGAACCGAATCAACTCAGTTCGGTTCGGTTTTTCGGTTTTTTCGGTTAGGTCAATATATTGTCATCATTTCTTACATTTTTTAATCACCATTATGTTATCATCCTTTAATATTATAATCTCAAATATCTATTACCCAAATTAGAAATAAGAAAAAGATTCTAAGCTTAATGTGAATTGAAAATTTCATATTCTAAAACTTTTACACCGTATTTGAGCTCTTATATCAAAACTCATATAATTATTACTAACTTTTAATGATAAGAATGAAAAAAGAACTATATTAATATAAATATTATTCTCAATTGTGATGGTGTACTTAATATTGCTTTCACATATTCAACATAAAAAAGATGGTATTACTAAAACTAATGAGATAAGCTTCCACCAGTTTTTATTATGAACTATATGATTCACTAAATTGAATTTGAGTAGATTAATATATAGGGTGAGAAATTCGGTTCGGTTCGGTCTATTCGGGTTTTGGAACACAAAACCGAAACCCGACCGAATTAGAGCGGTTCGGTTCGGTTCGGGTTCGGGTTTCGGTTTTTGGTCGGTTATTTCGGTTGTAACCGAACTCTGCTCACCCCTAGCGCTCACGGATAACGTCCTCTCGTTCCCAAGTGGCCTCTCCTGGCGCATGTCTGTTCCAAGACACCAACACTAATGGTATAGCCTTGTTCTTCAGTGTCTTCACACTTCTGTCCAGAATGGCCATCGGCTGTTCCTGATATGATAAATCTGGCTGCAGTTCCAGTTCGGAATGATCCAAAATATGACTATCATCCTTGACATACTTCCTCAACTGAGATACGTGGAAAACATTGTGCACTCCGTCCAAAGATGGAGGTAAGGCCAATCTGTAAGACACATCTCCCACTCGCTCCAAAATCTCGAATGGGCCGATATATCTTGGACTCAGCTTTCCACGAAGACCGAACCGGATAACTCCCTTGGTAGGTGATATCTTCAAGAACACATGATCTCCTGCCTGGAATTCCAATGGCCTTCTCTGTGAATCTGCCCAACTCTTCTGCCGACTCTGAGCTACCCTGAGATGATCTCTGATGATTCTGACTTTCTCTGTTGTCTGAATCAGGATCTCTGGTCCCAAAAGTCTCCTCTCACCGACTTCATCCCAACAAATCGGTGATCTGCACTTTCTTCCATACAGTGCCTCAAAAGGTGCCATCTTGATACTTGCCTGATAACTGTTGTTATAAGAAAATTCGGCCAAATGAAGATGGTCTTCCCATGATCCCTTGAACTCAATCATGCAGGCCCTTAGCATATCTTCAAGGATCTGGATAGTCCTTTCAGATTGTCCGTCTGTCTGAGGATGATATGATGTACTGAATTTCAGACGAGTTCCCAAACTTTCTTGGAGACTTTCCCAGAAATGAGATCTAAATCTGGTGTCTCTGTCTGAAACAATACTGACTGGAACCCCATGAAGACGAACTATCTCCTTCATGTACTTGTCTGCCAGAACCTCTGTTGTCTGACCTACCCGAAATGGTATGAAGTGAGCTGACTTGGTGAGGCGATCAATGATTACCCACACAGCATTATTACCTTTAGGACTGCGAGGCAATGCCGTGACAAAATTCATGGTGATGTGCTCCCACTTCCACTCAGGTATCGGTAAAGGTTGTAGAAGTCCAGCTGACCTCTGATGCTCTATCTTTATCTGCTGGCAGACCAAGCATTTGGCTACAAACTGAGCTATCTCCCTCTTCATAGCATTCCACCAAAACTGCTTCTTGATGTCCTGATACATCTTGGTTCCCCCTGGGTGTATGAATAGGCTGAACTGTGAGCTTCTGCTAGGATCTTCTGTCGAACTTCTCCTTGGGGAACACAAAGTCTGCCTCCAAAATATAATGCACCATCTGGATGAATACAGATATCAGTCCTCAATCCAGCCTCTACCTGAGCTCTGAATTTCAGTAATCTGGGATCTTCCTTTTGAGCTTCCTTGATCTCATCTATCAATGCTGACTGAATCTGTAAAGTCATGAACTGTCCTGCCTTCTCAGTTCCTCGAACTATCATCAAGTCCAATCTGATGAAGTCTTGAATCAACTCCTTCTGCTGAGTGAGCTGGACAAGCACTCTATTCTCTGGCATCCTGCTCAGTGCATCTGGAACTGTATTGACCTTGCCTGGATGATATTGCAAGTCAATATCATAGTCCGCCATAAGTTCAAGCCACCTCCTCTGCCTCATGTTCAACTCTTTCTGTGAGAAAATATACTTGAGGCTCTTGTGATCCGTATATATCAACACTTTGTCTCCCAGAAGATAATGCCTCCAAATCTTCAAGGCAAAGATAACAGCTGCTAGCTCCAAGTCATGAGTTGGGTAATTCCGCTCATGAGTCTTCAGTTGCCTAGATGCATATGCTATGACATGATCATGTTGCATAAGTACACATCCCAGGCCTTTTCCTGATGCATCACTGAATATGACCATCCCTCCTCTCCCTGAGGGAGTCTTCAAGATTGGAGCTGAAATGAGCCTCTGCTTCAATTGCTCAAAGGCTGCAGTACACTCCTCTGTCCATATGTACCTTTCTCCTTTCCTGGTGAGCTTGGTCAACGGGGCTGCAATCCTAGAGAAATCCTGGACAAAGCGTCTGTAATATCCGGCTAGTCCAAGAAACTCTTAATCTCAGTCACCGTCCTCGGAATCGGCCAATCTCTCACTGCCTGGATTTTGCTGGGATCAACTGAAATTCCTTCTGCTGAAACCATGTGTCCAAGGAAGGCTATGCTGTCCAACCAGAACTCACACTTGCTCCTCTTGACATGAAGCTGCTCCTGCTGGAGAGTCTGCAACACAATCCTCAAGTGTTCTGCATGCTCCCTGTTGTTCTTTGAATAGATCAAAATGTCATCTATGAAAACAACAACGAACTGATCCAGATAGGGCGAGAACACTCGGTTCATCAAATCCATGAAAACTGCAGGGGCATTGGTGACTCCGAAAGGCATAACTAGAAACTCATAGTGGCCATAACGGGTCCTGAATGCCGTCTTCGGGATATCCTCCTTCTTCACCCTCAGCTGATGGTAACCCGACTGTAAATCTAATTTAGAGAATACACGGGCCCCATGAAGCTGATCAAACAGATCATCAATCCTGGGTAAGGGATACTTGTTCTTGATGGTTACCTTGTTCAATTCTCTATAATCAATACAAAGCCTTTTACCACCATCCTTCTTGTTCGCCAATAGCACTGGAGCTCCCCATGGTGAAGTACTTGGTCTAATCAATCCTTTGTCTGAGTATTCCTGCAGTTGCTTCTTCAGAATCTCTAACTCTGTCGGTGCCATCCTGTACGGAGCCTTGGATATAGGAGCTGCTCCTGGAACTGTGTCAATGGAGAACTCGATCACCCTGTCAGGTGGCAGTCCTGAGATCTCAGCAAAACACTCCTGGGAATTCATTCCACACTGGTACCTTCTGCTTCTGAACCTCCGAAGTAGTCATCCGAGTCTTTCCCTTGGTAGACTTCACTTCTCCACTGAATTGGAACTCCGGTTGATGAGGGATTCTGAAATTAATTTTCTTCTCCCTACAATCAATAACTGCATGGTACTGACTGAGCCAGGTCATGCCTAAGATTACGTCGTACCCTTTGGTGTCTAGTACGATCATATCTATGGCCAAGATCTTATCACATAGTTCTACTGGACAATCAGTACAGACTCTAGAAGATATGACTACCCCATTCCCTGTACTAATCTCCCATTTGTGGTCTAAAGATCTAATAGGTATAGAATGCAAAGCCACAAAATGGTCTGAGATATAACAATGGGATGCACCTGAATCGAAGAGAGCGAGAACAGGTTTCGAATGAACTCTGATGTTACCTGTTATCACCTCCTCTGAAGCCTCAGCCTCTTCTGCAGTCAGATTGTAAGCCTGACCTCTACCACGCCCTGCTGCAGTCCTAGCTCCTCTCTGGACTGGGCGAACAACATGCTGTGGAGGAAGGGGAAGAGCTCTCCTCATCACTGGTCCCTGATTCCTCTGCCCAAGTGGCCCTGGAAGTGCCCTCTGTCCATTCGGTCCTTGAGGTGCCGGCAAAGCTTGGTTGGCAAACCCAATTCTCCTGTGTGGACAAGCTTCAATGGAATGATCTCGAGATCCACACACCAAACACCATCCATTTGCCCTACGGCAATTCTGCTGAGAATGACCTGGTTTCTGGCAAAAGTTGCAGATAGGACCTGGTCGAGCCATCTGGTAAGGAGCTGGTTTGAATGGTTGCCTTGCCTGAACCTTTGCTGCTCTGTATGGGCCTCCTCTTCCCATTGGTGCAAACGGCCTCTTCATGGCCTGGTTCCTCATCTGGTTGGCTTGCTTCTTCTCTAACCCACGCTCCACCTCTCGAGCTATGGTGAGAACTTCTGAATAAGTGTTCAGCTGCTGGGGCATCAAGAAGACCTGTATGTCCATATGCAGGCCCTGCTGGAATCTGCTTGCCCGCTTCTCCTCATCCGTCACCATGTACGGAGCAAAGCGGCTGAGTCTGAGAAATTCCGCGGCATACTCATCCACGGACTTGTTCCACTGCTGGAGTCTGATAAACTGCTCTTCCATGTCTTTCTGAGCAGTAACAGGGAAGAATCTGCTGTAGAAACTCTTGGAGAACGTGTCCCAGGTGACAGGCTTCTCCAATCTGGCCTCTTCAGCGAGCCACCAAGTTCTGGCTACATCTTTCAACTGAATCTTGGCGACCTCAACTTGGTTCTCCTTTGGTACTCTAGCTGCATTCAGCAAATCTGTGGTGTCTGTCAGCCATTGTTCAGCATCCAGGGGTTTCTCTTCACCCGTGAATATGGCTGGTTGTAGCCTCCTGAAGTCTGAGATATTCCCCGGCCTCTGTTCCTTTGGAGCTGTCAACTCTTGCCGGAGAAGCTCAGTCTGCTGCTGCTGGTTTTCCATCATCGTCTGAATGACCCTCAGAATATCCACATTCTCTCCCGTGGGTCCATTCGACGCTTGCCCGGAGTGGTTACGGCCCGTCCTTCGCTCCATACCGAGTTAGGAATAGAAAACTGGAATTTGAAAACAATTGGAAGGAGTTTAGGATACAAGGGAATGAATCGAGGAAGGAATCAAGAAGGACTTAATAACTTTGTATATTGTAGTTGGCATTAGCAAATTACTAGAATTTGCTGCTTGATTGTACTTTAGGTTTGAGAGCCTAAGCTCTGATACCAACCTGTAACGCCCCGATTCCACGGATACGGGGACGTTACTGCGACGTATATACGTAAATCATAAATTGCCCCCACGTATATACGCTAAGCATAAAGTACAACAAAGATCAGAGTACGACAAAGCGTGGAAATCATACATATGCCAACTCAAGATATACACATACAAAGTTATCACAGGATATTATAAAGTATTACACATTACATGTGTATTACATCATAACCAAGTCCAAAAGAAATATATACAAATATGTATACAAAAAGCTCACAAGTAGAAAGAAGATCTCGTGAGTCAAAAGGTAAGTCTGGCACGAGGGGACTGGAACTAGTCCGCCTGCTCACTAAGGTAAGCTTGGTCCTCTGTGGATGGCTCCACTTCGTTCCAAGCTTCGGAATCTGAATGTGCAAATCCAAGGAGTCAAGACATATAACAATAAACAAACTATAGCCAAGTGGCTAAGGGACATGAATAAGGAAAGATGAACAGTCATAAGGAATATCAGCTAACAAGTATGAAAAGCATGAAGAGATAAAATCCTAATACCATGAATCTACAGTTAACGTCTTATTATTATTACTTGTCTTACTGTGATATCTAACTATGTGACCCAGCGTCCCAGAGCACATAGATCCATATCCTAGTAAAGCAAGGTTGTTATTGGAAACAGCGGTTGTATCGACGAACTATGTTTACAGTGGGTCCCGTGCATGCCCGGGACCACGGTCCAGGGTGTTCCGTTGCTTGATGACGGAACCAGCCGCAAGGCCTATCAGGAGGGACTTATGTATGCCCTTTGTCATGACTGTATCAGGAAGAGGGAGCAAGCACTCCCCTCGGTCCCCTGGAGGCCCTCAGGTCAGACCGGAAATATAATTGTACAATATACCTAATGCCACTGTAAACACGAACACATATCGATATCCGCATGTTTCCCCCGACCCATGTGTAAGTTGGTCCATTTTATACAAAAGTCAAGTGCATCATGCTTGGTTTAAGAGATAGCATGATAAAAGGTGATATTCACTATTTAACGAGTCATGAAACGAGAATATGAAATAACAAGTCATGAAGTAACAAGTGGTGAGATCCATCAAGTAACATGTCATGTAATATCAGTTATGAAGCATAAACAGGAATAATATGTTACACATGTATCAAAGATAAAATCCAAATTCAAATAGGAAATCAACTAAGTCAGACATTCAGAATTAGTCGACTAGGTGGAAGGATTAGTCGACTAATAGGGGTCTTAAGTCGACTAACAGTCTAGATGAGTCGACTAAAACTGGGTACCAGAGAGTTGTAATTCTTTTTCAGGAAAAGTTAGTCGACTAGGGTTGTAAGGGTAGTCGACTAACAGGGAACTACTAGTCGACTAATGGATACTTAAGTCGACTAGTCTGTGATACAGAGAGTTGATGTTTTATTTCAGGAAAACAGGAGTCGACTGGGGAGAAATGGGTAGTCGACTAGGGGTCTCTAGTCGACTGGAAATCTGGTCTAGTCGACTAAAACTGTGAAATCAGAAAAGGTTAAGTTTCAACTAAAGTGGATTAGTCGACTAGTCCCTAGGTCAAGTCGACTAATCGTGGGAAAAACAGTGACAGAACAGATTTTCTGGTGGTTGTTCTTGATGATCTAAAAATAGGATTTTTATGGCACAAGTGTACATTATTTGTCAACACATGTATACAAAGGGGTTTACAAGTCTTGGTGAGTAGATATACTCACCTCGAACGGTTATGTGAAGCTTATACGAGTTCGAACGGATCGTTTGTCGATGATATCACCAACTAGGTCCTTGGCGATGCTTCCGACGAAGTGAGATGCGATCCAAATCCAAGGTAGTGATGGTTGCTTGAGATGGAGATGAAAACCTAGGTGAGCTTTGGAGTTAGGGTTTGAGATGGGGAAGGAAATGGTGAAGGCTATTTTCTTGGTGAAGTGAAAAAGAGTAAAAGAATGTAAAGGAAAACTTATATAGGATTTGATTTTTGTAAAGGAGATGTAAACAATGTAAATGTGAGGGGGTTTATTGCAAAATAGGAGAGGGGATGGGTGTCCCTCTTCTTGGCCACTTGGCCGGCCATGGGAGAGAGAGAGAGAGGTGCATTAAATGAGGGGGGTTGGTGAGATTATGTGGAGTTGGAATTTTGGAAGAGATTTGAATTTTTGGAAAAATGGGAAAAGTTTGTGGTTGTGGAGAAAGAGAAGTAAAGGAAAAGGAAAAATGGAAAGAAATTCATAAAGGAAGATATTTACTCTTGGACTTAGAATATAAAATAATGAAAAGACAAGTTCCCGGGTTTAAGTTGAGGATACGGAAAACATTTCGGAAAATACCGAAATCGTCCGAAATTCAAGTATCTCGGAACGACTCGTAAATTTCACCAAAAATCAATAATAATATATGAAGACTAATAGTGAAATCCTTTTTAAGAAATACTTTATAGTTTTAAAACTAAAAATCCGGAATCAGTTATCTACCGACTCCGTTAGAATTTTCATAAATTCATAAAATTCTCAGAAAAAGTATTTAGATAGAAAACAGGATTCTAAGAAATAAAGCCTAAAGGACTTTCTAGAAATTCCTAACTGTTTGGAAAATAAAAATTCGGGAATCGATCAGTGACACTGGTCGACATCGGTTTTGAAGAAATTCATTTTAATTCAGGAAAAATCCTGAAAATCATATAAAATCTAATATATTAGAAAATGATATTTGAAATTGAAATCGGTCAAATACAGGAAGTAAATCAAAAAAATACGATCGAAAAGCTGAATACGCAACTAAGTACGTATTCTGGAAACGGGGTATTACAGTCGACCGGCCCGGTCGACCGCCAACGGTCAAAAATATGACCGTTGGGCAACTGCGGTCGACCGGCCCGGTCGACCCAGAAAAACAGAGAGCAGAGCTCTCATCCCGGTCGACCGGCCCGGTCGACCGTGTTTGTGCCTTCCAGACGTGCACGTCTGTGCACGTCGGTCGACCCGACGGGTCGACCGGCCCTTGGTGCGGTCGACCGTCCGGGTCGACCGACCAGCCTGTCAGCACAAAACAAAGTCAGAAAATTTGAGAAAAATATTTTATAAAAATCTTTTATCATTTCTGAAAATTCTATAAAACTTGTTTTATCATTTATATTAAAACATAAACATGTGATAAAAATTTCAAGACAATATATCAACATATCAATACATTTTTGTGTCTTGCCAATTTTATCAAAAACAAAACTTGTATTTTGTCAAAAAGATGTTAAGCTCAAAATCAAGTTTGATAAAAGTTAGGCATGCATGTATAGAGTGAAACAACTATACATATATTAATTAAAACTTGTTTTGATAAACTATTCATGAAAACCAAAATCCAAATCATGAAACGTGTGTGTTGTGCACTTGAGCATATCAACTATACTAAGCTTTACAAATGGATCTAAAACACACTAAACTAACTAGGATACCTAAGTCTTCTTGACGATCTTCATCTTCAAGTAGACTTGCTCCAAAACTCCATCCATGGGCTAGGCAATGTGTGATCTTGACACTTTGGCCCTGGAATCATCATGAAAAGCTTCTAAACTCCTTGTTGAAGCTTAATCACCAACTAATATCTTGGTTAATGATCTGAAACTTAAAATCACAAGATTATTAGTAAACATAACTACATGAGTTGATCATCATCAAAACTAGAGTAGAAAGCCATTGGGCCAACAACCCTTCCTCCAAATAAACCTCACATATATCCAAAATTACATCAAATAAATCCAAATAAATTTGAATAATCAAATAAATCTAAATAGTTCAAAATTATATGAAATAATAAAAATTACATCAAATAAATCAAAATAAGCAAAATAAAATAATGGTTGGAACATTACTACATCCAAAAAAATCCAAATAATCCAACTTTTCAATAGCGGATTTGGGTGGTCCCGTAGATCGAAGCAGTGATTGAGCGGATCTCGTAGTAAATCTCGGAGTTCGGTGATCGAGCGAATCTCATTGGTCGCACAGGGGGAGGTCGAGCGGACGTTGGAGGGGTGTGGTTCTTAGCAAGATCGAGGGGGTGGCACCCTCAGGGCAGGATCTTGGTGAGATCGAGGCGACGGAGGAGTCATGCGGGGAAGGTCTCCGGGCGAAGGAGGTCGCGCGGGGGAGGATCTGGGAGGGAGGATATCTTCTTCTTCCTCTTCTTCCCTCCCCCTCTGTCTTTCTCTATAAAATTGTGCACAAAGAGGACAGTTTGATAATAAAGGCATTTGGAATCTTCAACCGCTCACACTGAGCCACGTGCATACTGAAATCGTACATAGGGGATCAGGTGGACACAAAACCGCTTTTAGAGACTTTTTGAAAAGCTTTCAAAATTCAGGGAGTTTTTGACACAATTCAAACTCTCTGGAAACCTAAAAACAATTTTCCTTTTTATATTTTTATGTATCAAACAATTATATTAAGTCTGACCATTGAATAGTGCAGATGTGCAATTAAAAGTAATAAAAAATGATAATAAAATATATGCGCATCTAATTTTTGGGTGTATTGAATTGCATGAAGATTATGACAAGTACAGATATCGGAACCTACCAGTTCATTTATTCAAACTAATTTCACAACTCTTTGAATACTTGTTTGATCTAATTACAACACTAGGGGTATAATTGCTCCTGTTAAACGATTGACCAAAGATAAGTAAAATATGAATTTGTCGTTACATTTATTTTAAGCCATCATAAGTTAACAAACATCTAAGAACACAAATCTGAAGAGAGAAAAATTGGCTCTCTCTACCAAAATTAGAAAGTTATTAAATTTACATTAAATTAAGCCTATGAGATAGTGATGTTCTGAAAGACAAAAAGGTTAGGTGCAGAAAAGTAGCTTGACGTTGCAAAAACAAGCATTAACCCTTAAAGAAAGGGCTGTTTGTTTCGTCGTAAAAGGCATAAAAGTTCGTAATTCATAAATGACTTATAACCTATTACAATTACGACATTTGTTTGGATCTTAATTCGTAAAAGACTTACGCAACCCAACTACCACTCACTTGCAACCCAATTACTACTCACTTACAGCTTAATTATAGTTAATTTTGTGGTCATGCATATTTGTATTATGTTTTTATGTTAATATTAAATTTTTTAATATTTAGCATTTTTAATATTATTTGCAATATTAAAACTTTAAATTACCAAATAGTTAATTTTGTGGTCAACTTTTTCACTTACGACTTACACATTACGACAACCAATACCATAAAATACAATACATTCCCACTTAGAACTTTATATTACTAACCAAACACCGTAAAACTTACATGCACGTAACTCATTTACAACTGTAAAAAACTTTACCAATTACGACTTACGAATTACGACCAATTACGACAACCAAACAGATCCTAAACTGAACACTTCTCGCAAAAATGCTCCTCTCATGACCACCACTAGGGCTGTTAACAAGGCCTGCCCAGCCCAGCAACCGCAGGGCATGGCCCGTTTGGGCACGACCCTCGCCTGGCCCAGGTGATACCTGGCCAAACCCAGCCCAAGTCCAGCTCCCCCATAGGTCGGACTCAGGTTTGGGTAAACTAGTCCATGGCCGGGCGGGTCATGCCTAGCCCAAACAACTAAAAGGGCCACTAGGGCACTTGAAATGTCGCATGCCCTGGCCCGCATCTCCAACAGCTCCCCCCACGGTTATTTTCACCATGGGGGGGTATTTGTAATTTTTTTTACAAATAAGCTCCAACGGGTAGATGGGCTTATGGTGATTTTTTTTTGCAAAAAAAATGCGAAAAAAAACTCCTCTTCTACTCTATAAATACTCTATCTTCGTGCTACATGTAAAACTAATTTAGCTTAATATCTTATTTGTTCTGAACAATCTTTTAGTATGACTTGAGATGATACATTTATAGATTATATTAAGACCACTCATAATCCGAATTATGAGCCAGTCAGTAGGAGTTCTTTAAGATCAGAAATGTTCAAAATAGTTGAAGAACAAATACAAATGTTAATTGCAGTTTTTATTTTCTTTACCACATAAAATTATACTTAGCTCTGATTGTTGGAAGCTCTTAACGACTGTCATTATATTGTTATTACTGCATATTTATTGATTCTGACTGGCTTTTAAACAAAAGAATTATCGATTTAAAAAAATTTCTCATCTTCACAATGCTTCAAATCTAAATAAAGGTAATGCATGTTGCTACATGATATAGAATTGATTTCAATTTTTTTACTATTTTACTTGATAATACTAGCGAAAATGCTCCTGCAATTGAGATTTTGAAAAATTATTCAAAACCTATTTTGAATGAAAAAAAATTCATATTCGATACGCATGTCATATTATTATCTTGTGTGTATAAGATGATTTAAAATTAATTAATGATTATATTTGAAAATTAAGAGATACTATTATATTTATTAAAAGTAGCGGCCTAAGAAGACAGACCTTCAGACAAATTTGTTCAGACTTAAGCTTACCTGCTAAAAAATTACCTCAAGATGTAAGAACTCGTTAGAACTCAACATATAATATATTACGTAAAGTGATTCCTTGTAAGCAGGCAACAAATATGTTCGATTCGTTATAATTGCCAAACTGTTTTATTTTTAACGAGGAATGAGAACATTGTGAATGAATTTGTAAATTTTGAAAAGATTTGAAAGAGTAACAAAACTATTTTCTGGTATTTATTATGTAGTTTACTATTTTATGAGTTAACTAAATAATCGAGATATTTTCTCAATACAGAAATAATGATTTTTTTCGAGATATTATTATTCCCATGCAAAAAACTAATAAATACTTTAAAATCTATCCCTATATTTTTTAATTTTGATGCTATCATGAATCCTAAGATTAAATTTCATGATGTAAATTTTATTTGAATTTTTTTTATAAAAGAATGAATATGATGATAGTCCTGCTGTAATATATACAGATATTGATGCTTCTATAAATAAGTTGTATGATTATTATGAAACAACTTATAAAAATAAACAATCTTCTTCTTAATCTCAAATTTCTTCATCTAGGAATAGAAGTTCATTATTTTCAGGTCTTTTATCAGCATCTAAAAGACTAAAAACCTCTGACACTTTAAATGAGCTCCATTATTATATCTAACATGACGCAACTTCTGAGATTGATCCATACTCAAAATTCGATTATTTTGATATTTTGGCATGGTGAAAATCACACGTGTAATGTCCCAATCCCGCGAGTACGGAGACATTACTACGACTTATATACGTAGGTCAAAATACCCTCACACATATATGCTAAGTATCAGTAAATGCAATAATCAGAGTATAAAAATACGTAGCGCATTATACATTCCAATATATGAGAATTACAAAGTTATCATAAGATGTGACACAATATTACAAGAATATTACATCACCGATAGGGGTAAATGCGAGTATACAAAGAGATATACAATTATAAACAGTACAAACAACGCTCACGAGTTACAAAAGGAAAACTTGAGAGACGAGTAAGGGGGTCTGGAAGGATAGGGCTCTGAACGGTCAACGACTGATTCGTGACGCTACCACCGCACAACTCTGATCACCAGGAAGTCCACTACGGCCCAAACTCTGATCACCAGGAAGTCCACTACGGCCCAAACTCTGAGATCTGAACATACAGGTCCACGAAAAGTCAGAACTCCCCAACGAGTGATGAGGCGAGAGCCAAGTAGCTTGTAGGGACAAGCACACATGTATCGATAAATCCGAGTCCAAGAGTGTCTTGAAAATCTAAGTCAGAACTTCCCATCTTTCTTCTTCCCTCCCTCCTTCCAGCGATCCTCCTCTCTTCCTCCTTCTTCCTCCCCATCCTCTTTTTTTTCACTCGGTTTACACCCTATGCGTTACACTAATTATTATTGATTTACAAAAAAGCTCTTACATTTTTTAAGAGCATCTCCCATATTGCCCTGCATTTTGCAGGAAAGTTTGAAGAATATTCTTAGAATATCCTTCAATTTGGAGGAAGGAAATGGAGGGCACTCTATTGCACTTGTAAAACAAAGTTTTAATTAAAGTTATTTTAATAAATAGTATAGTTTAAACTAATTGATAAACTAATTAAAACTCATTATTTTTTAAAAAAAAAATACTGTTAGAACCATCACACTTATACCTTTTAAATGAGGCTTATATTGCCCTTAAAGTTGATTTAAATTATTTTTCAATTTAATTAAAAATATTAATTTTCAAGTAAGCAAACACGTGGGGATCTACCATTTAACACGCCCCAAAGGAACCAAATAATGTTGATTCTACTCAACCTTCAATTGCTGAAGACACTGAGGACGATAATGTCGAAAGATTCCGACGGTTCCTCGCTTGATATAAGAATATCTAAGATCAGAAAGCTAACTTTGAATTTCACAATGTTCTAATTGAACACTTATGGCAGAGTCATGACACGATGAAATGTAATTTTTTTTTCTTTCAAATTTGATATATTTCATCGTTTAATATATTGCAAGTTCAATATCATTCTCATTTTGCAAACAAAAATAAGGATATAATAAATAATAATATATTTAAAATTTATATTAAAAATATTCAATATTAATCTCATTACGAAGATATCAGTGAGACATTTTCAATGATATAAGTTTAATTAAAATTAGATGAGTAAATTTAAAACTATATTGATTTTAAATAATTAGCTTATTTATAATAAGAATACATTCGATATTTTTAAAAAATCACATCCATTTAATGGAGAGTTCCTTCTAAATCCACCATCTCTCTCCAAATTTGGAGGGAAAATGGGCTCCCTCTATTTTTTGAAGGGGAAATAGAGGGTGATTAGAGTGCTTCCCACTCCAAATTTGGAGGAATGAAGGGTCTAAAGCGAATAAGTCTGTGAAAAGGCTAAAGCCGAAATTAAAAGGTCTGGAATTTTAGGCTCAGGGCCCGATCCGGCCCACAAAGAATTGGACGGTGGAGATGCAGGCGGAGGGGCCGAATAAACAAACAAAGGGATAAGGGAGAAGGGGGGCGGGGCAAGAGCCAGCAGCCAGCAAGCAAGCGAGAAGAAGAAAGAATGGAGAAATATTTCGGTAACGCGTATCGGGGCGATCCGGGCGTGCCGCACACTGACCCGGAGCGGTTCTTGAACATATGGATCGGGTCCTTCGTCTTCTCCGCCCTCACCTGGAACAACCCTTACATGTGGCAGCTCTCCAACCAGTTCAAGTCAGTAACCACACCCTTTCTTTCTATTCAGGCTTCTTCTTCTTTATCTACAAATTTTTAGGCTTCTTTCTTCTTTGAGATTCTTTTTTTTTTTTTTAAATTTTTTTTAGGGTTTTATGAATGTATTTTTTTTAATGTCTCAACTCAAGCCAATTAATTAATTGCTCAAGCTAATAGTTGTTGCTTTTGTCCCACCATTTTCACCCCTGGATTCTGCGGGTATGGTTGCTAGAATTGTCAAGACTTTTCTTTGCATGTAGCATCGTAATGAATGAGTCAGTCATCATCATCACCACCTATCTCAGGCATTTCACATCAAAATGGGATTTTGGCTGTGAAGCACCATTTTTGCTGGCAAGTCTTCACAAAAGATGATGATTTTTGCGACCAGCTGTCACCCTGAGGTTAGGGCTTGGCGTACAACTTGGTAGCAGACTAGTGAACTAGTGTGATAAACTAGCATATGTCTTGTGAATTCGTGCTAATAGGAGCGACGTCCAAACTCTCCGAGGCTGGTAAAGGGAATAGAATTATGGGCAAAGATGATATCTTTTATATATGGAATTGCATTCATCAAAATGACATTTCTGATTTCATGATAGAAGAGTTTGGTGAGGAATACAAGAGCTCCTCATATTGTTCTTTATGCTTCAGTGCAGCTTAGAAGAGTGATCAGTTTTACTCATGAGTTAGATCCTCAACTTTCTCAATATATTATATCTGACATATCCAGTTTCTTCTGTTTTGATGGCATAATGCTAGGATGTACCCGATGTTACCTCCAAATAGTTTAAATTGATTTAAATGGGTTGACATAGATTTTTTATGTTGCCTGAAACCAATGAACCATAAATCTTGTTATGTTTTCTTCAGATGATGTACTCTTTCAGTTAAAAATTGGATGGAATAAAGATCAATTTTGGACTAGATGTATGGCGGGTTGGCTGAAGTTTGAATTAAGAAGCTTAAAAAAATTCCTATTGTCTCGAATAAGTACTTCCCCTAATTTTGCTTTTACTATGTCCAAGAGGGGTGGGATTCTAATAATTCTGATGTATTTGAATGGGTAAGAACAAGTAAACGAGCTAGCAGTTTCCTTTAGAATAGTAATTGCAAAACTTATCAGGTTCCTTTAGAAGGTATTGTTCAAATTGGCGATTAGATTTATTTATGTTGAATTGCATGTTTTCAGTAAAATAATAGTATATGAAACAACACAATGACGGATGAATGAGAATTTCAAGACATTATGCCCCAAATTGGGTAGATGAAACCATTATACAGGATAGTTAAGTTGTACACAATAGTACAGACATGCTCTGTGTAAGCTGATAAAAGCACAGTGTGGGGCCACAAGATGTGTTGGTGGAAGAGTTAGCAGTTTGTTCCATAAGATTTCATGGATGAAAGTAGATCCTGTTGGATGTGTTTTGAATTTGGAGAGAAAACTTGAGTTTTCCTCTTATTTGACTTAAGTTTTAGTCCCACATTGGATAGGAGATGAGAAGTTGAGTAGTATATATACAACTCCTCCCATGCCTATTGTTATGAGTGTTGGGCCATGGGCCACACTCCCCACATGCGCGCACACATGCCGAACCGGGCCGGGTCGAGGCCGAGTTCAGGTTCGAGTAGCGTGCGCCCACGACCTGCGGACACGAATGCAATTTGATTCAGGGGGTTCTTGGACCTGAATTTTTTGATTTTATCTATTTAAATTTTATTTAAAATTCTGTTTTGATATTTTTGGGATTTTCTGTTCGGTTTGATCCATTCTTCAGATCTGCTTGCGAACTTCATGATTGTGTGCAGATTTGGAGCGGGACTGTTACAACTGCTGGACTCCGAAAAGCTATAAATACTGCTTCTCTTAGTTCATTCAGTTACTGGCAAAAACAACTACGACATTTTGTCTCCCTCCATATTTCTTTATTACAAAATTCTGGTTTAACTTTTGGTGATTTCTCGAGAATTTCTTTTACTGTCGGACAACGAATCTCTGTCTGAGCAGAGGACTAGCTCATCGTCCTGGGTTGGGTGTTGGTGAACTACCAGGGGAATAGAAGAGGTCTTTTCAAAGTCCGGACGAGAGACTGGCCGTCTTTCTTCTATGGCAGTGCTTCTGCATGACTACATCACCCCATACTAGCATTTTATTTTCTTTTTAATTCTTCATATTAGTTGCATGTTTAGGACAAGTATTTAGTTTGATTAAAAGATTTATGTTTTAATTTGTTGCATGATTTAAAATATAAAAATACTATTATATATCCTACAATCTAAAAGAAAGATATTATCTGATAATTTCATGCAATTGAATTTAGAAATTATTTCATGCAACTTAATTAAATTCTTAATACATGTTCATGCAATTTACATGTTTCATGCTGTTAAATTTGTTCTTGTAATAGAAATCATTTAATTCTTTCAAAAATTTTCAAAACAAATTTATTGAAATCCATTTGTCACAAAACTAAGCTATCATGATCTAAGCTCTACTAAAAGTTTTTTTGGATCTTATTTTCAAATTTTCATTTATTCTTAGAGATTTCATTAAACTGTTTCATTACAATAATTATTTATAAGATCTTTCTAACTATTTAGATCTTATCTTATCTGTTGCAAGATTCCTTCAAATCTAATTTAAATTTATTTCTTACAAGTTCTTGCATAGTAAAATCCTATTGTTCAAATTGTGAGAAGGTCAAATCTTTCAGATCTAAGGAAAAATCTTTTCATAATCTGATCGTTTTCATTGTAAAACTTTATTACAAGATCCTAGAAAAATCTTAATAACCTTAATAACCTTATCTTTTTCATTACAAATTTTATTCAATTGTTTCCATTACAATATCTTATTTATTTTGTTACGAAAGGAAAATCTTTACAAGATATTTTAAATTATTTAAATCTTGTCTTATTTATAAACCCTTATAGGAAGATTTTACACTTATTCATTAGTTAAATTAACTACTTGCAATAAACTTGGTTAAACAAAATTGTCTAATTCTTCCTATTTATTCTAAAGATTATTTATTCTTAGAAGTCAATTGTTAATTAATTTCTTCTAGTTTATTTCTAAAATTTAATTGGACTTATTGATTAGAAATTTAGAAGTAAATTAGTTTAAAAATTGGAATAACCTTTTAGAAAGTATATTGTTATAATTTTGAATTAGGAAAATTAAAAGGGCAAGTATATATCTTGTTATATCTTTCTTGAATTATTTGGCACATAATTAAAGGACTATACACTATTTTATTCTGCAAACCCTAATCTAAAAGCTACCATATAAACTAAATTCTGACATTATCAAATATTTTGAAATACAGAATTCAGGTAGCAACATCCCGTCACTATGACCAATCCTGATCATTTCAAGGGGTCAAATCGGAGAAATTCTCTGGCACATACTTTAAGAGATGGGCAAACCAGATGAAGTACTGGTTGACCATTTTAGGTCTTATTTCAGCCATAGATGATGCCATTCCTGCACCTTCTCCTAAACCATCATCTATTGGATCTTCTCCTGTTGAAACTCCTACAACTCTTTCCACCTACATCTATTTGAAACCTGAGGAAATTGACTATCATTGTCTTCATAGATTTTTAGTACACTCTCTGATAGTTATGACATTTATTATTAATATAAGAGTGCTAATGAACTATGGACAACGCTCAAGGATGAATATGACCTTGCTGATGCTAGAATCGAAAGATTCACCTCCTCCAACAAATTCATGATGACTGATAGTAACCAATCAATGATCAACTTCATGAATTTCAAGATTATATCCGACACCTTCAATCAAAAGGAAATCAATTCTCTGATGATTACAAGGTATCCTGTCTCATTGATAAACTCTCTCCTTCTTGGTCAATCTTTGCTGGAGATCTCCGTCACAAGCAAGGTGACCTAACCCTCATTCAAGTCCTAAAAGCGATTTGTATAGAAGATTAGCATAGACAAAACTCTGAAATCAAGTCAGAAATGAAGGTAAGTGAACTTGGTAGAGGATAAGCCTAAGTGTAAATTTATGATTCCCAAGGGCAAGAAGTTCAAAAAACCCAATCATTTTCATTCTTCTCCCCATGCAAACTCATCTCCTTTCAAACCTTCTCAATCTTCCTCCTTCAAACCCAAAATCTTTGGCAGAAGACCGATGGAAGATTTTGCTACGTCTGTGGGAGAACGAATCACATGGCGCCTTAACGTTTCAAGCAGAAGAAAAAACCAATCAAAGCTCAACCAAGAGGAAATGGAGGAAATTGCGGACACAAGGTAAACATAGTGGAATTGAACTCCAACTCCTTTAGGTTAGATTTTTCTCTTATCGTCAACTCAATCACTTTCTCCTCGGATTGGTGGTTAGACTCAGGAGCTAATATTCACATCTGTATTGATCGCTTTTGGTTTAAACCCTATCAGGAACAACGTGGAGGAAGTGTGAGCCTGGCAGATGACTCCACCAGAGAGAGAAGGGGAACTGGACGCATTGATATGAAGATGACCTCCGAGAAAATTATGACTCTTCAAGACGTCCTGCATGTACTCACACTTCGGAGAAATCTGATCAGCGAGTCTTCACTTCTTAGAGCTGGCTATAGGATTGTCAAGGATCCAACAAGTTTCTAATCTCCAAGTCTAATATCTTCATTGGAAAAGGCTTTGTTTGTGATGACTTTTTTCGTCTCAATGTAATAAATTCTTCTGATAATGAAAATTTCTATTCTTGTTGCTTTGAACATCCAGCCTTCTGATACCTAGCATGGTAGATTGAGACATATCAACTTCAATTCTATCAAGAAAATGATTACTTGAATCTCATTTCTAAATCTTCTTCTGACTCATCTTTCAGATGTGAAATCTGTGTTCAGGGTAAATCCCTGGAAATTATTTTCTTCTATCACAAGGACATCTGAACCCCTCAAACTTATTCATAGTGATGTGTGTGACTCGAACAGAGTTCTCACTCGAGGTGGTAGAAGATATTTTGTGACATTCATTGATATTTACTCCAAATTCTGTTACACATATCTTCCAATTCTAAGGATGAAGTCATCGATTGGTTAAGGTGTATAAAACCGAAGCTGAGAACCAACTTGAAAAGAAGAACCAAATCTTAAGATCTGATCGTGAGGGGAGTATACCTCAAATGACATGACAAAATTTTGCCAAGAGCACATTATTCACGAGGTAACTGCTCCCTACACACCTCAATCCAACGGTATAGCTGAAAGAAAGAACAGAACACTAATTGACATGGTGAATTGCATGTTACTCAGGTCAGGTGCACCCGAGAACCTTTGGAGTGAAGCTCTCCTTTCTGCCTATTTTATCCTCAGTAGGGTTTCCCAAAGAGACTGATGTTACTTCATACGAACGCTGGAAAGGTAGAAACCCTAACATCTTTTTCTTAAAGTATGGGGTTGCCTGCTAAGGTTTCAATATCGAAACCGAGAAAAAAAAAATCTTTATCAGATATGCGCTAGATAGCAACCCGATTCCTACTGGTTAACTCTGAGATGAGTGAAATATCCAATAACACCATCATCGAAGTTAGGGATGCTGTTTACTTTGAAAACATCTTTCGTTTCAAATATAGAATCCCTAGCGATCCTTTGTTCACTCTTGCCTCTGATATCCCTTCTTCTAGTTCTACTCCTACAATTGATTCTGAACCTAGAAGAAGCAAAAGAACTAGGACTCTTACATCCTTTGGTGAAGATTTCTTTACCTATCTTTTGCAAGGTGATCCTAGCTCCTTCAAGGAGGCAATGGACTCTTCCGAGTCTCTTCCTGGAAAGAAAGTCATTGACAGTGAGATCAAATCTATAATGGAGAATAACACTTGGATTCTCACTGACCTTCCTCCAGGATGCAAACCTGTTAGTTGTAAATGGATCCTCAAGAAGAAACTCCGACTTGATGGCACTGTCGACAAATACAAGTCAGATTAGTTGCCAAGGGTTTCACTCAACAAAAGGGTATTGACTTTTTGACACCTATTCTCTTGTTGCAAGGATCTCCTCTATCAGAATCCTTCTAGTTCTTGCATCAACTCATAACATGTTCATTCACCAAACGGAAGTCAAGACTGCTTTCCTGAATGGAGATCTTGAGGAAAAGATCTATATGGACCAACCAGAAGGATTCATGCTAAGGGACAAGAAAACAAAGTGTGCAAACTTGTGAAGTCATTGTATGGACTTAAACAAGCACTAAATAATGGCATCAAAAGTTTAACAAAGTTGTTGCATGATTTGGATTTACTGTCCATGAACATGACAAGTGCATATATTCTAAGAACTTTGGCAATGAGTATATTATCCTTTGTCATATGTAGACGATATTCTTATCCTTGAAACTTCTCTTACAATCCAAAGAGTAAAGGTTATCTTTCCTAAAATTTTGATATGAAAGATCTAGGTCCTGCTGATATGATATTGGGAATGAAAATATCCAAAATCTCTAATGAATATTTTTGAGTCTAACTCATAACATTGAAAGAATGCTTTCATAAATTTGATTTTTGCAACTCTAAACCAATTTCTACACCCTATGATTCTTCAATTGCTTTGAAGAAGAAAACACGGGTGAGCTTGTGTCTTAGCTGAAATACTCTCAATTAATAGGTTCACTTCTTTATATTTCTAACAGGATTAGGCCTGACATCTCTTATGCAGTAGGCAGATTAAGTAGATACACCAGTAACTCTAGTAGAGAACACTGGACTGCACTAGAGAGTTTTCAGATATCTTAGAGGCACAATTGGCTATTGTGTGACTTACACTGGAATGGAAGGTTACAGTGATGCCAACTTGCTCACTGATTCAACAGTGTTAAGTCTACTACCAGATATGTATTCATGTTCAGCGGTGTGCTGTGTCTTGGAAATCCTGCAAACAAACAGTGATTGCCAGGAGCACCATAGAGTCTGATCTCATTGCTCTGGACACAACTTGCTCTGAAGCTGAATGGTTAAAGGATCTTTTGTCTGAATTTTCTATCATGCTTAGACCCATACTTTCAATCTCAGTTCATACTGATTCAAGATCCACCATTGAGATTCTAAAGTAAGAAAATGCTAATAAGCAGATGAACAGACATATTCGGATCAGACTTAAGTCTGTTCAGCGCCTATTAGGTAAAATTGTGATTCTGGAATTTGTAAAGTTTGAAAAGAATCTTGCTGATCCGTTGACTAAGGGTCTTTCTAGGAGTGTGGTCCTAGAATCATCGAGGGAGATGGGGTTAGCCCATAGTAGAGTTCACCGACAGCGGGAACCCAACCTACTTCATTGAGAGTTGATTCCATGAAAGAGGTTCAATGTGGTAGAAACAAGCCGGACTGGTGATACTCGTGTGGAGCATCGACTCGGATATGTTTATATCTTATATGTAGCATTGTAGTTACTACCCCTTCTCTATGATGACGATGCTCTTATGATACAGCTAGGTAAGGTTGAGTTTAACTCTTAATAAGTCCAACGCATGTAGTATGGAGAGTATATCATCCAGCTGTAGTATCTTGGAGGACTTACCACTTACCTATGTGAGAGGAATCGTGATGGTCGCGGTGGGGGGGTAGGGTTGACTCTAGAAACTCTCGTGAGTCGGTTATTGTGAGCATGACCTTTAACGCTCAATCTGCTCACTCAATAGATGGAGACTTACTGTGTGTGTATTCTATCAATATCTTGTAAAAGAGGCTAGTTTCAGGCGTAGTCCACTATGTCTCTCAGATGGCAATGAATTCACTAATGAAGGTTCCAGGTGTAGTCCACGTGTTCTGAATTCGCAATATGATGTTGCTTGATTTCATTCATATTTTATGATCTGATGATTTATTGTGTATTTATTATGGTTGATTTGTTTTATCTTCCTTGAAACTCAAGTTTTTTTGGGGGGGGACTGTTGGATGTGTTTTGAATTTGTAGGAAAAAACTTGAGCATCCCTCTTATTTGGCTTTGGTTTTAGTCCCACATTGGATAGGAGATGGGAGATTGAGTAGTATATATACTAACTCCTCGCATGCCTATTGTTATGAGTGTTGGGCCATGGGTCACATCCGCACACGCGCGCACACACGACGAACCGAACCGGGCCGTGCCGGGTTCGGGTTCGCGCGCGCACGACCTGCGGACACGAATGCAGTTTGATTCAGGGGGGCTCTTGAATTTTTTTTTGGGTTTTATCTATTTTATTTAAAATTCTGTTTTGATATTTTTGGGATTTTCTGTTCGGTTTGAACCATTCTTCAGATCTGCTCGCGAACTGCA
>JAVJIF010024367.1:0-65034 GCA_038442645.1 Agave tequilana | reverse complement strand
CTAAAATGGAAAACGGTAAAGATACAAATCTTAAAACAGTCTTTTTGATATGCTTGATCTTGAGCTCTTCTAGTGTGCTAGGCTCTGGGATCTAAATCTTCTGGCTTCTAAATGTGTTGGGTCTTGTGTTGAGCCGGAATGCAACATAATATTTTTCCTGAAACTTATTAAATACTTTTATTACTACCTAACTACATATGTTTTGTTATCATCAAAATAAGGGCAATGGCCTTGGGCCAAAAAAAATGCCCAAAAGCTTTGAAACTAAACCTAGAATATTATTTTGAGCCTATTTAGTTTTGTTTTTATGCCTATTGGAATTTAAATAAATTTTCTCATACTTTTTTAAAGTATTTAAATAAATTTTTGTGGATTTGGAGTTTTTAGATGGGCCGTTGGAACACGCAGGTCGACTCAATGGCTATGCTAAAAAGTAAAGCAATAGTGGCATGCAAATGGATTGACCGCCAGCGCGATCCACATTGCTAGAGCTCATTGCTTTCGGGTTGGACGTGATCGACCGCCAAATCGATTCACGTCGTCCGCTAGAGCTCAGTGCTCTCGGGTTGGATGAAGATCGCTAGTACGATGCATATTCTTTCGTTGATGCCAGTCAGCCACACGAGTCTCCGAATGGGCTTGGATCGGTCGCCAGGGTCGATTGCCTACTACAAAAATCTAATTTTGGGTTTTCGCGAACAACCGCCAATTCGACCTATTTTCTGCAAAATTTAAAAATGAGAGGGAACTTTTTTAAATACTTTTAAATATTTTATCTTAGTACGTACTACAAGTCAATCAATGATACAAACACGTGTGATTGTTTCACTGTTCACTCACAGATCGTCCGCTTTGATTTGAGCTGAATTTTTTTTAGGCAAACCGATCGATTGATGCGTTTCAGCGACTGACTGAAAGAGTGCAATTTTGTATTTTGAGAAAATTGAACTTGATTTTTTAGCCTGAATTCTTTTCACCTACTCTTATCTTCTCCTACTTATAAACACAATTTTACTTTACTCTTTCAACAATTATTGGAAAACTCTTGGAAAACTTATAGAAATCAAAATAAAAAGATTTGTACTTTAATTTCTTCGTTCGAGCTTATTTCTTCTTTCTTTCAAAAAGAGTGATTTACTTGTGCTTTTAAGTTTGTGATTAAGAAATTGATTTGCACTTGCTACTCTTCATTCTCAATTTCTTCAAATCTTTTATAGATTTTAGATCCAAGCCTTCATCTTGATTTTCAAGCATTTAAATTTATAGTGTCATGTTAAACTTGATCTTGATTTTCTTACTAGTAGAGTCTCAAAGTTGTAATCTTTTTTTATGATTTGTGTTTTATTAGTTCTCATCTTGTCAGAGAACAAACTCGACTTGTGAAAATTTATTGTGAGAAAATCCAACTACTTGAAAAGTGAGTTGGTGTAAATCTAAAGTTCTACCCAGAAAGGAAGTCAACAAGGTTTATACTTCTACCCACAAAGAAAGTAATTGTAAAATTCTAAGTTTCTACCCGGAAATGAAGTCAGCGTAAAGGACTAAGGTTTACCCGAAAGGAATCTACCAATAGAAGATTGGTTGAAATTCTAGAAAAGATATCTCTAAGTAGTAGGTAGGCCGGTTGGTGGCCGAACCATTATACGACGTGCGTCGACTCTCATGTTTTGCCTTCTTTAATCTCCCTCTCCATTTAATTGCTTATAGCTATTTTATTGTTATTGCTTTACTTGTTATTATAACTATATTGTTTCATCGAATCAAAATTGGTTTTAAATTTGTAACCCTCTTCACAAGGGGTTGCCACATGTTTTTCATTTATATCTATGCTGTTTTCTTCCAGTCGCAAATAAAATATTTGTTATTTTAACTTTGATATAATTATTTTTTGCCATGTAGCCATTACATTTGTCTGGGATGAGTAAATTGATGTAGTTTTACTCTTAATTTTCACGGCATCTGTTTTTGAAAATTTAAAAGGGCTAAATATACGAACCAAGACGGAGGTTACGAGCAATCTTTCAATAACCTTTGGTAATTGACAGGCGCAATAAGTGGATTTATTTATATAATATAAGCACAATTTATGTATTATCTTTGTACGATTATATTGATATTAAGATAAAACTAAGTGCAAAGAGCTGGTGATGCTTTCTTTTTCTAACTTTTCCTTGAACAAAAGTTGTAATTTGGTCTTCAACTTGAGACCTCAACTCAATATTTTTTTCTTTATCACAGCCAAGCTCAATAGCGTGCAGTAACTTTTAAGATTCTTGCACTTTAAAAATAGATATTTGATCATTATTAAAATGACGAAACACGATCTTTAAAAAAAAAAATGTATAAGAAAACACAACTGAAGTGAAAAATAATTGGAGGAAAATATAGGTAATCAATCAAATCCCAAAAGCAAAAGCATAGGAAAACACAATTGAATCAGAAGATGCATCTCGAAAGCTCTCTGTAGTTTGTCGTCATCATAAGCATCCTCACCTTCTTCCTCTTTTTTGGCTTCTCACGTTTGCAATCAATGTATGAATTAATTTCAATAAAAGCTCAGAAGTCATTTGCATTAATTTCAGAAAACCTCACTCTATTTTGTAATCATTATTGAGCCTCTTTAATGTTTCATTAGCAGGGTCGTCTCAAATATTTCGAGGACCCTGGGCGCAAATAAAAATTGGGCCCTTTCTAATATAATTTCTCAACATATTACATTCTACAGAAAAATCAAACATATAGAAATCTACACCAAATTTTTATTTGAGAAATGTCATTCTTCTAACGTATTTAGATTTAAACTCACCGATTATACTTTCATAATCAAACCTTTTTAGAAGTTCATTCAATTGCCATCAAAACTAACCCATTCAATCATAGAAAGGGTGAGCCAACCTTTACTTGCGCAAGCCGCCTCACTGACAGGACGACATAAGAGCAAGGGAGAGGGGAAAACAAAGAGACATTGGGGAGAAAGAAAAAGAGGAGAGAGATGTAGAAAGAAGGATCTAATTATTAAGATGAGAGATTTAAATCTTAGGTTTTCATTTTCAAACTGCTAATTCTCTTCTTCTTTGTTTTTCAAAGTTTCAGATTCCAAAATGAAAATGAAAAGCTCTCACACAGTCCAGAGAAGTGGAAGATGAAAAGCCCAAGCCACATATGTTTGAAAAAAAAAAAAAAGATTAAATGTAACCCAAAAGCTCAGGCTCGCATATGCTTAAAAAAAAAAAAAACAAAAAAGAGATTATGTATACACCCCCCAGGGTACTAGGGTTCGAACCCGAAACCTCAAGGGCAAGTCCAAGCAACAAAAACCATTGAGCTACACGTTGTTAAATGTGTGAATATTTATAAAATAATTATTGTTCTCTTTTTAAATACATGACATCATATGGGGCCCTCTCAGCAGTGACACCTGAGCGATTGCTCAGACTGCTCTCGCTAAGAGCGGGGCCTGTGAGTCATTAGTAGGTCTAGAAGTTAATGGTAATTATCTGTATTTAGTTTTAGACAAAAAGACTTATTTCTCCTTCTAAGTGGTTCAAAAATATATTTTTCTCCTTTTCTTCTTCTTTGTTTTCTTTGTTTTCTTTTCTCCAACTTTTTTATTCTATCTATAAAATCCAAAATCCCAGTGAGAGATCCTAATGTTGAGGTATCCCCTTGGGGATTGTATATACTAAAAAGTTTTTAATGAGATAATTGGATAAAAGTTGCGATTTTTTGGTATGAGGTTTAATTTTTCATATATTTTTCTTGAATCTTTTTAAAAGAATTCAACTCTTTTACAGTTTATGGAAAAACTATAGTCTTATGGTTATTTGAATAGAAATTTTGCGAGAACTAAGACAATAAATTTAGAAAAGAGAGAGAGAAAAAAGGATAGATATGTTTCAATAGTCAATTATAGTTTTCAAGTAATCAGCTTACTAGCTCTTCTAATGCAAAGACCATGAAATTAAAATTGAAAAATAATTAAAAAAAAGTTGAACCTTGACTCATTAGATTTGTCTCAAAATTCTCTTTTATTTTCTCCCCATTTTAATATAGAAAAGACTAAGAAGAACCCAATCATACTTATTCGTGCAAGAAGTGTATATATATATATATTTATATATTTGTCATAAGAAAATGAATTCATCATCATTGATGTCACAAGCAAAAACCTAAACAAAAAAAATATAGATGCGGTAAAAAACTTTAAATATTAGAAAGTCTTAGTGATGAATTATAAAATAAAAAGAGCTTTTCTTACTTTACAGGGGGTTTTCTGAAATTAAGCCAGTCAATTTGCCCCATAAAAAAATTCTGTTATTCATCTCTACATACAAACCCCGACCTTTTTCTACCAGATTCCCCGGCCACTGTGGATTGTTTAGGGCCGTCCACTCATTGGTTCCAGAAGCTCCCTCGGCTTCAGGCCCATTACTGAAACAGTACTTTGGTCCATCATCAAGAAGGCAATGACCGGCCCGTTGCCTTCTCATCATCAAAATTTTTTAAAGACAATGATAATTTGAGGAAGTAATTAATATATAATCAGCTGACGCTAATACATTTTAGGTGGCAAACGAGAAAGCTCAACAAAAATTTTCAAACGATAGAATACAAGATAGTGTATTGGAGCTGAGGCCCACGCTATCTTCTTTCTTTTGCGTGTGCTCCAACAAATCAAGATGTTAACGTAATCCTAATATTAGGATGCTAACCTCTGTTGCTGCAATTATTCATGCTCATGATTGGTGGTGATTAGGCCAGCTGCTCTTTGTTTTATTTGTAAACCCCTGGTCAAAAGTGGCGGTCCAAATTTGTGTAATGTGACCACGTGGAACTATAGAAACGATCGTTATCGATGAATCATCACCCCACTGGGAGCAATGTGGAGGATTGAGTACCACAAGTGATCCCTTTTTAAGCTTTTTTTTTTTTCTTTTTTTAACAAATCAAATATTAAAGCTGAGGAAGAGGCCTCACTTTCTCTATTTTTCTCTTTTTCAAAAAACACAAACAGACATTTGGACTTGAATACTAAAAGAACAAAAGACACGCACCCCATAATATCTCAGAAACTTTTTGTACCATCCGTGTGGGTTCCAATCTCTACTGTCTTATCACTTCTCTTCTTTTCAGAAGATCCAAACAAACCCTCATCAGCTGTTTATCCCTTACCTCGATCAAGACTAAAACTTGGTCAAGGCTATTTTGGTTGGCTTCAAACTATTATTATACTGAAAAAATCTGAACAAACCAACAAGATTTTGGTTCAATTGGACTCCAACAAGATCCAAATTAGAGTTTTAAGTCATTAACTATACTAATAATGAGATACTGTTGCCGACTTAATCATGGCCTAGGGTTGGCCAGTGCAATTGCATAAGTAAAGCCACTGCTTAAAGAAAGTAATTTATTTTTCAGAACCGACCAAAATTTATATCTTGATTTATTTTATTTATAGGAAAGAATACTGTCTTGATTTGAATATAGAATTTCCACCATTTAAGGCATGAGCTACACTCAGTGACAGGTTACCGATTTAGTAATCTGCAGCTGTCGGAGAGAGAAACGAGCCGGACCAGCCCGCGGCTTGAACGACATTTCTATATAACGTGTGTTGATTGGGCATGGAATAATGAGTCTCACATTGAACATGAGAATAGTCTTAGATATAAAAGAATTTGGACAATTTCATTTAGAATAGTAGTCTTTTAGCGTGGTGTCCTGACTTCTTACAATTGGTATCAGAATCATGTCCAAAACTTAATAATCGTGTGTGCTGGTGCTGATGACGTTCGACTCTCAAATAAGTGTGGGAATGGCCTTAGGTATATGATGATTTGGACAACTCCATCTAGAAAGTTTTTTGAGATGTTACCTCAAGTCCTTACAATGTGTACTTTCAGCTTATCAAAACAAAGAAATAGAGAGAAAACCAAAAAAAAAAAAAAAAGATGACGTCTTTCACAATTAGTCGTTAGGTAAGTTAGAAGAAATTCGGGGGAAAGTTAATTAAGAGTAGACCAAACATCTAATTAGGCTTTACTAGAGAGGCCTTGAGGCGGTACAAAGATCTGATTGAGCTCACGTTTCTTTAATTTAGGACTACTAATGGATTTCAGAAACCCCTTTGAACTAATCACTAAAATTAGAAAACCTCTCTCAACTTTATAATTCATTACTGAACCCTTCCAACATTTTATTAGCGAGCATAGATGTAACAGTTAGTTAACCGTGTTAATTTGAACTTAAAAGACTTATTTGCCCTTCTATTCGACAAGAAATATATTTCTCTTTCCTTTTCTTCTTTTTCTTTTTCCACCCCTCCTATTTCATCTATAAAATTCAAAACTCCTAATGGGAGATTCTAATGTATGAGATGAAATTCATATATTGTAACTCCTATTGGTTATATCCGAAAGTTTCTACTGGGAGTTATGATTTTTTGTATTATAAAGTTTAAATATTCATTTTTTTTAATTTCTAATATTTTCACAATCTATTGAGAAGAAAGGTGACGCAGGCAGGAAAGCGAAGAAGACGAGCGACGCAGGCTAGATCTCGTTCTCGTTGATGAAATCTGAAGAAACTTCAAGTAGGAATAACCACTCGAATGTACGAGTGAAACAACTCGAATCCACGGGCCAAAGAAAACAACTCAAATCCACGAACAAATATGAGAAAAACTCAAAACATATTGATTGGAAATTGATTACAAATACAAGAGATTTAAGGACCTTATAGTCTTAGAATAAGTCCTATTTTGTTTATGAAAATAAATTCAAAATAAAGAAAAAAGTTTAAAAATAAAGAAATAATTAAAACTAAACAGAATCCTAAGTAGGTTCAATTATTGTTGATACGCGCAAGTCAGTCGATCGGGCAGTCGACTGACTAAGAAATCCTTACTCTTGGATTTTGGTCGATTGACTGGGCGTGGATCGACCGAGGAGTCTCTAGTCTTTGTTAAATGTCGGTCAACCAGACGGTCGATCGACTGCAAAGTCTCCACTCTCGGGTTTTTGTCGTTGACCGAGCGGTCAACCGTTGATTTATCTGGGGTTGTCGGTCGACTGGGCGATCGACCGAAGTCTGCTTCTCATGCTGCCATGATCATGTTGCTGTTGTTTTGATCTCCTACATCAGTCTCTCTCTTCAAAAGAACTCGTCCTCGAGTTATTATCTTGATAGAACTGCTCGGTTCGGTGATAATCATAGAGATCTGCACATTGAATGTCTTCGACATTGCCATGTTGCTCGGAAGATCCACAACATGGGCATTATCATTGATCTTCTTCACGATGTTGAACTGGCCATACTTCTTTTGCTTCAGCTTGTTATACGATCCAGCAGCAATTCTTTCTTTTCTCAAGTATACCATTACTATGTCCCCTTCTTCGAAGTCATTTTCTCTCTTTTTATCAGTTGTAGCCTTGTACCTTGTATTGGATTTCTCCATTCTCATTCGAACTTCCTTTTAAACATCTATTGTTTATTCAGTCATGACACTAGCTGCGCTACTAAACTTCTTATCAATGGGCAATTTAGCTAAGTCTAGGAGATGATGAGATACCTTCCGATAGACAATAAAGAAGGATGACATACCCGTCAAGCTGATGGTTGCGCAGTTGTAAGCAAACTCTGCTTGAGGAAAATCTTGATCCATACTCTTGGCATGTCTCCACATATACTCCTCAACATGTTGCCAAAAGTGCGTTGACAACTTCTGTTCACCACCAGTTTGTGGGTGTGGGTGTGCTACTGTACTTTAGAGGTGTCAATTTTCCTCCAAAAGTAATCCAAAACATTGCCAAGAACTTGTTGTCCTGATCCGAAATAATGAAACTCAGTACGTTATGCAGTCTCACAATTTCTTGGAAGAACAATTTAGCCACATGTTGTAACGGTCCCAGTATTCTAAAATTCTCAATTTACATAACATCCATTTAAGCCGACCAATTATAAATTCATTTCCAATTTCTTAAAAATTTCAGCAGCATCTCCCTTGTAATTACTGGTCGGATATGATATCCAATACAAAAATGATAATTTCGGCTAACATCAGCCTACTTATTCTCAATCTAATCATATAATTAAACTCAAAATCATCCAGACAATCATGAAGATATTTCGGCTTTACCTGGCCTACTTATCCATATATAGTATTCTAAAAAAAATCAGAACATAATGAGCTCGAGAGTACACCTCTCAGTTTTACAAAATAATGCAGTATTGGTATAATTTCAACTTATGATGATCATCACAATTAACTCCATAGTACATCCTTAAGAACACATATTTCAAAATCACTAATCAATAAAAATATATCTGATGTCAACTTGAAATGAAGCTATTTCCAAAATACCTCTGAACATATATATACAAGATCAACTGTCTATCTCACATCTAACCCATAATATCAATAAGCACGAATACTTAAGAATTTCAACACGATTAAATTACACAAAAAGAAAACGGATTCCAAGCAAAGTTTCCTCGCAGCTTAAACTAGGCCCCTGCCTCAATGCAACCTGCCAACATATCAGTCTGTAGGGGAGTGAGCTCGACAGCTCAGTGAGTGGAGAATCAAAATGTATCAATGGAAGAAAACACAAGTAAGGAGGAGCAAGTTTTTCTTCAACAATTTTAGCAAATAAATGAACAAAATAGAGCGAGAAAAGCAATACCTTTAATGAATAATTAACACAATGATCTATATAGTCTGTGTGATGGTCTCACTTTTCTAGTAATCGATTCTCTTTAACTTTCTTTAGTTTTTCTGTTGCATGTTACATGGCCTAGGAATTCAATAAAAATACTCGCTCCGCTATTATAGCTTATACATGATTCTGCTGTAAGTACTGTCAGCAAGTATTCCACGTATCTCATATATCATATACAAAGTACAACAATCATACTCAAAATTTTATGGGGATACTTATCTGTCCCGGCGATAAAACATCAAAATATCACCCTATATCATCATACGTATAGCTTATCTATATAGATAATACAAATCCTACACAATCACACTACACTTCACAGTAATCGAATATCATACTTAGTGATATACACATCACCAATGAAATGTGAGATTCTCCATCTTCCGCCGCCTATCGGCCCCCGGTCGGCCCCTTCCTCCAATATATGTGTGTGTGTGTGTGTGTGTGAAATAATAACACCGTCTTCCCCCTCCTACCGGCTCTCGCCCGGCCCCTTCCTCCGATATATTTGTATATATAGCATCCCAATAACACCGTCTTCCCCCTCCTACCGGCTACCGCACGGCCCCTCCTCATATATATATATATATATATATATATATATATATATATATATATATATATATATATATATATATATATATATATATATATATATATATATATATATATATATATATATATAGACACACACACACACACAATAGAATAATGACACCGTCTTCCCCCTCCTACCGGCTCCCGCCCGGCCCCTTTCTCCTATATATAATGAATGTAATAATCATATACAATGCGACACACACACAAGCCATCCGCCATCACGTCAATCATTCCATCAACAAACAAATAATTACTTGCACTCCCAATGCATATTCTTTAACGTATATAGTTAGGCCTTATACATGGATACGAATTTTGCTTACATACTCCGTCATTTGATTATTAATTTGACTAACTACGAATCCACTATTGGAGTCTTATCGTGCTTGTTAGTTATAGATAGTTCAGTGAATCCCAATCAAGCTATACCTCCCCCCCCCCAATTCCATTTTACCGGGGTTATTGTTTAAGATTGAAGAGAGTTATTCACTCGTTTAAATCCAAATTACAAACTATTAAAAGTTCATGAAATTCATATAAGAATCTTCTTTGTCAAGAATTATCATTTTTTTAATAACCTCTTATTAACTCATTTCTAATCATGCTTAAGTAAATGAATACTCTACTACTTGTGTACAAACATATATGTATGCAACCTGTACACATGCAAGTACTAACGCGCACACACGCGCACACACATATAACTCATTTCTTATATTAGACAAGTCTCTCAGTAGAGAGACACATATCACTGAAACTTGATCATCAGATATTTTTATCTCAAAATTATATACTGGCATAAATTCTGAAAATCTAGATCGAGTAATTAGTTGGGATTTTACGGTGGTCAACAAGATTCTAAATTTAACCGTGATTGGCAACCTACTCGATTATTCAAGATTTTCAAGCTTACGGATTTACCATGCTGTTAAATTAAATTCAAGAGGGACAAAAATAAAGAATGATAATGGTATTCCTTAACAAGTACTGGAGAACAATTAAGGCTTAGAGTTTCCAAGTATAAATTACTAATTCAATTTACCCAAGATTAAGGGTGGGTCTTACATAGCTTGGTTAAATCATAGCTAATGTGACATCTCTAATAACATGAATAAGTCCCATCCTTCCTATATAGGGAAAACTATGATTAGCCCATAGGACACATTTGAATAGTTTGCACACCGAACATACTGAGATTTGAAATTGAAGTTGGGCTAAACACAACTTGGTTCTTGATGACTCAACCCTAAGCTAATTAATCATTTGTCAAAAATTCAAACTGACAACTAGTAAAACAAGATATTCATTAGCAAGGTAAAACTCTTATAGGTCCTATTATATATATATATATATATATATATATATATATATATATATATATATATATATATATATATAATATATAATATATATATATATATTATATATATATATATATATATATATATATATATATATATATATTGATGGGCTATGCTCAAGAGTTTTCAGAAATTGTATGACATTTCACTGCTCCCTAGCAGATCATCATGGACAATAATAATTAGAGACTATCTTCATGAAAATATTAACATCCTTTCCTCACTTAAAGGTAAAAATTGATGCATCCATATTAATTATGTCTTAACTATTGGTAGGCTACAGTGACCAAAAACACTTGCATTACAATGCTAGAAATTAGAATTTAAGTGTTCATGATCTTACTGGGTATGAGTGACTCAAATTGTGAATGTCTTATTTTATATTCATCCATGTATTTAATATATACTGTCTTGAGTCAGTCAGTAAACTTATTACTTACTATAAGGTTGAGAGCTTCACAGTCGCGACTTGACCCTGTCTTACTACGTGAAAGCACTCGAACACAAAGTTATATTAGAAGCAGCCCCGGAATAATTAATTAAAGAAAAAATCTTGTAGAGTTCCAATACCAATAATTGTTTGTAAATCTTATAGTTGCTATAAACCAGTTATACATGGGAGGAACCTAATTCGGCTTTAGAACCAACGAGATTTACCAGATTTAGATTTAGAAATTAATAACTTGAGCCCCGATCAAATCATGAATTTCTAATAATTTAGGGACGAAGAGTTATTCATGAATCTCAATGAGAGGATATGCACTTTAGGCTTAAGAACCATCAACATTTTATTCACTTACTCCTCTCCGAAAAATCGATTGCCCCTTAGAATCTAAAATACCCATTCTACACTTAATAATTAGTTAATACAAACTTGCATATAGCAGTATAATATATATATAATATATATATATATATATATATATATATATATATATATATATATATATTCGAGCTTTCTTCTACAATGATCCATATATCTATAAATGAGTACATGAATTAACCGAGAATCATATTTATCAAACACAAGCACAACCCAAGGCTTAAATGATCTCTAACATCCACGTTGATTAATGAAAAGCAAGGTTAAATAGATAAATCTAAATAAAAATTAGTTCTCAAATGAGAGAATAACTCCCTCGTCATTAGCTTCTATCCATCCGTTCTCGATAAGTTCTAATTATGTCCCCTTTGATATTGACTCTACTAACGTTTCGATTGAAAACAATTATCTCAGATTAGGGGAAAATATTCCCATAGCTTGTGAACCAATTTTAGACACTTACCAATTTAACTGAAAATTCCATTGAATAAAAATTAGAGATCCATCACAACCAACAACTACAATAAGAAATAAGGTCAATTAGGACCACACTACTCCTAATCACATACTAATTTAGATCCCACTGAGAAAGATTAAGAGTTCCAACAAAATATAATTAATTGAGTCCATGAACTATTTCCAGAAATTTCATCAAAACAAAATCTGAATCAAAGAAACTCTCTCACCTTAGAATTCCTCCTCTTCGAAGTCGTCGCATCCCTATTTTGTTGTCGATGCCAGGGCAAGAGAGGGAAAGAGAGAAGGTGTGAGAGTGTTGAGGAGAAAGGGGTTGTTCCCCTTCTTTCAGGCCGCCGGCAGCGGCCTCCCGCGCTACCGCCTGCCTCCGCGCGCCTCGCCCGCCACCGCGCGCGCCTCGCGCGTGCCACCGCGCGCGCTGCCTGCGTTGGCACGCTGCCCAGCACTGCCGAGAGAGAGAGAGAGAGAGAGAGAGAGAGAATTTGATTTGGGTGGGGGGTCTGGTTGTTGCCATCCAAAGAAGGGGAGAAGGATTGGAGAAAATAAAAGGGGAAGAATGAGAAGAGAGAAGGAGATGAGGGTTTTCTTTTTCTTTTCTTTTTTTTTTCTTTTATAATATATTTCCCCAAAATTCTATATGCTTGCCACCTCACCCATTCTCAAATTCAATACAATCTTCACCCTCCACTTCACTTCTCATTTTCAAGATCTCATCTCCACCATTGATTTAAAGAAAAAAAAAATCTTTATTTTCTACTTGTTTGATGTATTATTATTTATTATTATTATTTTATAAAATACCACTATACACATACATATCCACATCCATGTACACATACACAATATTCATATCCTTGTATTCATAATTATCTGACAATATTTCACTTTCAAATCTTCTCCAATATATACAAACTTAATTCAATAATCACCCCTGCTAATCTGTGTAATCTCTATAGATTAAGTATTTGAATATTAATTCGGGATTTTAAAATTTTGGGGTGTTACACATGTGATGCATCAGACGTTTTTCAGAACTAATGTGCCATTTTGGAGAATCAATCAACTACCTTGAAGATGAAATCTATTCTTTTTTGTGTGCGAGAAAGTCCTAGCATGAAATCCATACTCAAGTCCTTCCAACTATCTTTGGAAATGGGTAAAGGTTTATACAATCGCGTATTTTAGCTTTGTCCTTTAGCTACCTGACAAACCGGACAACTACTCACAATTTATAACGTCCCAATCCCACAGGTACAGAGACGTTACTGTGACGTATATACGCAGGTCGAGAATACCCTCACATATATACGTTAAGTATTAGTACAGGTAATAATCAGAGCATGAAAGTACGTGGTGCATTATACATTCCAACATATGAGTACAATTACAAAGTTATCACAGAATGTTACACAATATTACAAGAATATTACATCACCGATAGACGCAAATGTGAGAATATAAAGAGATATATAATTATGAACAATACAAAAAATGCTCTTGAGTTATAAAAGAAAAAGTCGAGAAGCCAGCAGAGGGGGCAGGAAGGATAGGGCTTCGGACAGTCAACGACTGATCCACGATGCTACCGCTGCGTCACTCTGATCACCAGAAAGTCTATCACAGTCCAAACTCCAAGATCTGAACATGCAGGTCCAAGGGAGTTAGAAACTCCCCAACGAGTGGTATGATGAGTGTCAAGTGGCGTGAAAGGACAAGCACACGTGTATCGATAAATCTGAATCAAAAGCATGCGTTGAAAATCGTTGTCATGAGTATATACATCCGAAAATGAATTGAGGCATCAAGTGAGGAGATGTACAGAAACGATAAAACAAGTTGTACGGGCTCAGTAGATAGATTCATGAGATTGATATCTCAAGGGGATAATCCGAACAAAGAAACCCTCATTTATGTACCATATACCTCATGTGTCCATCAACTGAGTATACACGGCTCGAGCTGTCCATAATAACAGCATAAGAGAACACTATGAATCAGTAAGAAGCAGTGATTATATGGTAACTAAAGAATCCGTATAAAATCAAGAACAAGCAAGTCAAGAGGTTAAGTACAGTAGTAAAGTGCAATATCAAGTAAGAGACAGGTTGTGTACAATATGGTAACAGTAAGAGACCTATGGAGTAGTACACAGGTGGTAAAGCATAAGGTGTATGTGTGTGTAGAATAATAATAATAAAAATAAATCGAAATTCGAATTAAAATCTGATGAAAGCAAATACGGCAAAACCAACGGTACAACTTAGATTACGGCTTCATAAGATAAGTACGTCGAAGGAATAATCCAAACAAGAAAATCCTCATCTATATACCATATACCTCACGTTATCGTAATATGAATGTATACAACCTGAATTGTAAAACAACACAACAAATTATTAATTAGCATCTTATATTATTACTTGTCTGACCCATATATCTAAGTATGTGTACAGGCGTACATTCCATCCCACATACATCCATATATAAGTAAGTCGAATTTGTTATTAGAAACTAATGATGAAGCAATGTGTTATGTTTATAATGTTGGCCCAGAGACCCTTCACCTTAGTTTTGATGATGACTAACTTATCAAGGTTAGTTTGCTAATGATTTTGTGTTTAATAAGTTTCAGATATTGATCAAGATTTTAGTAGGTGCTTGGCTTCAACAAAGAATTCAAAGCCAGTTTTGACGCTAACACGGGTTGATTCAAGAGCTCGAACATCAAGATCGCATCTAGCACTCGGATAGAGTCAAGCTCTTTGGATCGAGTTTGGATCGAGTCGTCTTGAAGATGAAAATCGATGAGAATACTTCGGTTGTTTAGTTTAGATCTTATGCAAGATTGATTAGTCTTGATATGCACACACACAAATTCAAAAGTTTATTGGTTTCGGTTTAACCGTTTGAATTTTCAAGTACATATCTTTAGTTGTCATGAATAGATATAATTAAAAGAAGTTTACATAGTTTTATGTATATTGGATTTATCCATATACATTGTTTGGTTCATAATGCTTAAAAACTTATTTTGATGTATATCTAGTTCATGGTTTTAAGTTTTATCTTTAACAAAACTTAGTTTCGGATTTAATGTCAAAAATATAGATATATTTTTTATATGTATATTGGATTCTATCCATACACACTATACTTCAAAAGTGTTTACATATCTTATTTTTGTACTTATATAAGTTTTTGAGAAATCGTATTTTCATTTCAAAGGTTGATTTATGAAGAATACGGTTTCCGATTTAAAACTTTATTTCATGCCTTAAAAATAATTTAAATAGTTTGTAATATGTGTTAAATTTTGATCATACATATTTGTACTTCAAATATTTATAAGAACTTATTTTTGTAGATTTTATGAGATTTATAGGAAATTAAAAGCCAACTTTTTAAATCATATAACCCAGTCCTAAGCCTGCCGGCGGTCGACCAACGGTCGACTGGACCAGAGCTCGGTCGACCGGTCTGTCGACCAATGTGCACAGGACGTGCACAGCAGCCTTGGCCTTGGGCCGGTCGACCGAGCGATCGGCCGATCCAGAGATCTTGCTCTCTGGATCTGGCCCCGGTCGATCGGGCGATCGACCGACCAAAGAGACCAGCTCTCTGGTTCTGACTTCGGTCAACCGGGCGGTCGACTGTTAGAAAAATTTGCTTGGGCCGGTCGACCGATAATCCCAACGGTCAGAAATCTGACCGTTGGCCGGTCGACCGACAGACCAATCTGGCCTGGTTCTGAACCCCAACGGTTAGTTTTTCAAGAGCCTATATAAATGGGTCTTTGAGGGCTGTTTTCGCCAAGATTTTCAACAATAAATTTTCTCATCTTCTCAAGTGTTTTCAGTTAGTTTTCTAATGAAGTTTTTGTGCCAAAACTCTTATCTTTTATTATTTCAAAGTTTTTGGAAAATTAAAAAGAAAACAAGTCTTTTTGTTCTTCATTTTCGTATCATGTAGAAGTTTTTCCTAAGTGTTTTCTTATTGTTTCTTTTCCAAAATACTTTGTTTTCTTACACTTGAGCTATTAATTCTAAACCTATTTTTAGGATCTTATTTTAGTAAGAAAATTGTTTGTGATCTTTTAAGATCACTAATTGTTGTTTATGATCGTTGGATCACCAAGATTGCAACCTTTCTTTGTGCTTGACTTAGTACCCACCTCTTGTGTAAAGCTTTATGTTAGAGAGAGTGAAGTCGTGTACTCCTAGTATTGAGTTGTAATTTCTCGATGGAGGTCCCTTTGTGGAAGGTCCTGTGTGGACATAGTTGAAATCCTTCTGTGTGGAGGCGGGGACGTAGAGCAGTGGCTCGAACATCGAAACATATCCTTGTGTTTGCATTTGGATCTTTCTCTCTCTTTTATATGTTGCATTGCTTTACATTGTTCATATCATATACATACTTGGTATTATTTGTGTGCTCACACTTGTATTGAACCAAGAGAGTTTTTAAAGCACCTTAACTCTTAGTCTCGAGGAATCTAGAGAAGTAGTTTCAGAGCCCTTCATGTGGAATTCAGGCTCACTCTTAGTTACACAGTGTGTTAGCAATTAAGTTTTAATTTCACATTATTTGTCATTAGATTAGCACTACACCTAATCACCCCCTCTAGGTGTACTTTGAGTTGGCATCAGAGCCTACGCTCCTGATATTCGATTTAACCACTTAGGAGTGAGATCTTTTGAATTCTAACCTAATCTAGACTTACTTATCACACATATAGTTTATACACTCATGAATTTCCTTACCCCTCTATGTATGATGTTTTCAACATTGACATGTGGAAGTTAAAATGAGTGCTTACCTCAAAGCTTTAGGATTGTATGTCTATCTTGTCACTATCAAAAAATCTTATCTTGATAATGACAAGTACTTAGAGGCCAATGCACAAATCATGGAGGCACTTAGGCACACACTAAGCAATGTATATTTTTCTTTGATTTCTCATTGTAATTCCTATTTTGCAATATGAAATACATTGACTTCTCTCAAAGAACAAACGACATACGCTTTGGAGAAGGAACCCATGGTGGATGAGTCCGACGAAGCTTGTTATATAGTTCAAGGGATTGACTTTCTTGAGGTACATTCGGACGCTCATCTAGATGATAGTGCTAGTTCTTTATGTGATAATAATGCTATGAATGCACGTGCTTTAAATGAAGAGCTATTTAAGTTTTGTGAAAAATTGCTTTCAAAATACAAACTTTTGAAAAGTAAGGGTTTTGAACTAAAAGAAAAAAATAAAAACTCGTTTTCAAAACTCAATGTGATTTTGCAAGAGAAAGTTGAGGTTTCAAGTGAAAGAGATTCATTGAAAACCTAACTCGATCTTATTTTAAAAGAAAATAAATTTTAAAGAGTAAAAATAATTTTGATATTATTTTAAAGAAAAATAAGGTTTTATCTTCAAAACTAAACCTTGTTTAAAAGAAAATGATTCTTTGAAAAATAAAATTGTTTTAATCTCTAAAGAATTGGAATCTACCTCTTTAGAAAATGTTTCTTTGAAAAATGATTTTGATTTTCATATTTATCATGCTACTATACCTTCATCTTTATATGTTTCTATTAGATGATCCACATCTTCTTCTACTGAAAATAATATACATGTTTTGAAGAAGAGTGTTGATTGTTTGGACTCCACTTTGAGTCAATGTGTTATGAACCATAAAAGATTAGAATTTATATTTCGAAAGAAACATACTCCACATATGCATGCATACAAATCACGACATACACATACTTCTCATGTACATACACATGACACCATGTATGCTAGTGTGTACACTTGTATACATTGTGGACGTACTGGCCACCTTGCAAAATTTTGTTATAATAGGATACATGATTCAAATTTTGTAAATAAGTTCTGGGTTAAGAAAGGTGCTAACCCTAAGATATTGGTACCAAAATCCATCTTTATTTCACTTGATGTAGATATGGGCTCTCACATGACGTGAGAGTAGTGGTGCCTTGATGATGCATGCGTTCTGAACTCAAAGATCATAATTTTGGATGCATCACTTTCAAGGGATGTTTAGGTGGAAGAACCACCATGGATTGAAGACATAGAGATTAGTTCACTCGGTTTGGTAACTATCTCTTATTTATGTTTATATGCTTTCAATTAATGATTTTTAGCATGTCATATATTCAATGCTCATTATGTTAAATGCAATGTTCATTATCTTTTGATATACATAGATAGCCTTTGAGATATACCCATATTTATATAAACTTACATCTTTGTGTTCTCACTATAGTTTAACTACTATGTATATCCTAGTTATAAAACATATGCATTTAGTCTAATGATCATGTTTGTTTTTTTACACTTCATATTTGATTACTTGTTAAATGTATTTTTCATCAAAACTTTTGTTTATACTTGTACAATTAGTGAGCCACACTTGATGATTATGTGTTTGTGCTTTATTACTCATGTATACTCATTAGATATATTTGTATAATCTAGTTTTAATGATTCTTGCATTTACACATGTATTCCCTATTTTTGTATATGTTTTCATAAAAATGTGTTTAGCTTCATGTATATGTTAATTTTGCCTAAAATTAACAGATATGCATGTCTATCCTAAAGTCACTTGCCTTCATGCACTATTTTTGTGGACTCATTATGTTTGGGACATGTATGTATACTTTTAGTTTCGACAAAATATACATATATTTTGAAGCTTGTTTAGTTTTGATGAAAATTTAATTTTTCATAGTTTCATGTTTGATGATTTTCATATTTTTGAGTAAGAAATTTCATGTGAGCTTCATTGTTTCATTTCAATGTATATGTTTCTTTCATGACTCTTATACACTCATATATTTTGTTTACTCATGATTTTGATCCATGAGCTTTTATATGCTTCATAGATTTTTGAGTGTCGATTTTGATATAAATTTCATATATTATGAAATATATATTTGTTTTATTTCCTTACTTAAAGGATTTAGCATTAGTTTTCAAAATTATCTTTAAACTAGTCTTTATTCTTCAATTTGTAGAGTTTTCAAATATGCTAAAAGTATTATCAAATCATATTTTTGAAAACTCCTACCTTAAAAGGGCGGTTGGATGGTCGATCATGCCTTGTATATTCTTAATTGAATATCTATTTAATATGTGCATGTTGAGGGAGGTAGTTATGAGATATACATGATTTTGATGAAAATTGATTTTTATATACTCATATTTGTTTTCTATGTATATGTATGCATGATATCTCAATTGATATTATATCTTGCTCTGATCATACATACATATAAATATTTTTCTTATGCTTATTTTACAATGTCCATACATCTTTAGTACAAATTAATTCATGCTAAGCTTGTTTTAGTTCTTAATGATAATTGATATCTTTACAAGATTATGCATTGTTTTTATTGCTATTTCATAAAAGAGAAAATTCTTGTTTTATTTTTCAGTTGGTATCTTACTCCCACTCTTTATGCTGAAAAATATTTTATTTTGGTATATGCTAACATTTTTAATATTGGTATCAATAATCTTAAATTAGTATTATTCTCAATTTGGTATCTTTATTACAAAATAATTTTAATATTTACTAAAAAATTGATTTTTGCTTTCAATTGGTATCATGTCTTTTTATTGGTATCAATTGGTAAAAAGAAAGTTTTACTTTAAGTTGGTTTCTTTCAATTGATTATTTTTATTGATATCAAAATTTTGTTTTAAAATATGTTTATTTGTCTTATTTGTTTTTCTTCACCCTTTTGTTGATGAGTGACAAAAAGGAGGAGAAAGGTTTATGTTTATATATTCATGTATCATTTGTGTTTAGATGCATATATTTGTTTTATGCATATTCTTATGCATATGTTTTTATGATTCTCATTACATATCATTATTGTTGTTTGTTGTTATCTTGAGCCTACATTGAATATCTTATGTATTTTATTGGTATGCATAAGTTAAGGAGGAGCTTTTATGAAACTTATTTTTAATCTATGTGTATATAAGCTCATAAGTTTTGTCATCATAAAAAAGGGGGAGATTGTTAGCTCAGAGATCCTTCACCTTAGTTTGATGATGACTAGCTTATGAAGGTTAGTTTGCTAATGATCTTGTGTTTAATAAATTTCAGATATTGATAAAGATCTTAGTAGGTGCTTAACTTCAAGAAAGAATTCAAAGCCAGTTTTGGAGTTAACACAGGTTGATTCAAGAGCTCACGCATCAAGTTCGCATCTAGCACTCGGATAGACTCAAACTCTTTGGATCGAGTTTGGATCGAATCGTCTTGAAAATGAAGATTGACGAGAAGTCTTCAGTTTGTTTAGTTTAGTCTTTAATTTTGATGTTGTGTAAGATTGATTAGTCTTGATATGCTCAAGTTCTCACACACACACACACACAAGTTCAAAAGTTTTGATTTTGGTTTAATCATTTAGATTCTCAAGTACATATATTTAGTTTTCATGAATAGATAGATTCAAAAGAAGTTTACATGGTTTTATATTTATTGGATTTATGCATATACATTATTTGATTCATAATGCTTAAAAACTTATTTTATGTATATCTAGTTCATGGTTTTAAGTTTTAATTTTAGTTTTGGATTTAATGTCAAAAACATGTATCTTTTATATGTGTATTGGATTCTATCCACACACACTATGCTTCAAAAGTGTTACATATCTTGTTTTTGTACTTATACAAGTTTTAGAGAAATCGTATTTTCATTTCAAAGGTTGGTTTATGGAAAAATACGATTTTCGATTTAAAGCTTTATTTTCATGCCTCAAAATAATTCAAATAGTTTGCAATATGTGTTAAATTTTGGTCACACATTTTTGTACTTCAAATATTTGTAGCTTATTTTTTTAGATTTTATGTGATTTTATGGGATTTTGTAGGAAATTAAAAGCCAACTTTTTCAATCCTATAACCCAGTCCTGACCCTGCTAGCGGTGAACCGACCAGTCGATCAGACCAGAGCTTGGTCGACCAGGCAGTCGACTGATGTGCACAGGACGTGCACAACAGCCTTGGCCTTGGGCCGGTCGATCGAGTGTTCGACCGATCCAGAGAGCTTGCTCGCTAGATCTGGCCCCGGTCGACCGGACGGTCGACCGACCAGAGACCAGCTTTCTGGTTCTGGCTTCGGTCGATTGAGCGATCGACCGTTAGACAAATTGTCCTGGGGTGGTCGATCGGTAACCCCGGTCAATCGGGCAGTCGACCGACATGCCAATTTGGCCTGGTTCTGGACCCCAACGGCTAGTTTTTCTAGGGCCTCTATAAATGGGTCTTTGAGGGTTTGTTTCTGCCAAGATTTTTAACAACAATTTTTCCCATCTTCTCAAGTATTTTCAGCTAGTTTTCTAAAGAAGTTTTTGTGCCACAACTCTTGTCTTTTATTGTTTCAAAGTTTTTGGAAATTAAAAAGAAAACAAGTCTTGGGAATTTAGTTTTGTTCTTCATTTTCAAATCTATCTAGAAATTTTTCCCAAGTGTTTTTTTTGTTATTTCTTTTCCAAAACACTTTTTTCTCACATTTGAGCTATTAATTCTAAACCTATTTTTAGAATCTTATTTTAGTGAGAAAATTGTTTGTGATCCTTTAAGATCACCAAGAATTGTTTGTGATCATAAGATCACCAAGATTGTAACATTTTCTTTGCGCTTGGCTTCGTGCCCACCTCTTGTGTAGAGGTTTGTGTTAGAGAGAGTGGAGTTGTGTACTCTTGGTGTTGAATTATAATTCCTCGATAGAGATCCTTTTGTGAAATATCTTGTGGGGACATAATGAAAATCCTTCTGTGTGAAGGCGAGGACGTAGAGCAGTGGCTCGAACTTCAAAACATATCCTTGTGTTTGCATTTGAATCTTTCTTTTTCTCTCTCTCTTATATATTGTATTGTTTTATATTGTTCATATCATATACATGCTTGGTGTTGTTTATGTGCTCACACTTGTATTGAACCATAAGAGCTTTTAAAACACCTCAATTCTAAGTCTAGAGGAATCTAGAGGAGTAGTTTCAGAGCCCTTCACGGGAAATTCGGGCTCACTCTTACTTACATATAATGTGTTTACAATTAAGTATTTAATTCTGCATCATTTATCATTAGATTAGCACTACACCTATTCACCTCATCTTGGTGTACTTTTATACAACGAGTCCCGTACATTCTCGGGACCATGACCCCAGGGTGTTCCGTTGCTGATGTTATAAAATCAGCCGCAAGGCGTACAGGAGGTGGGTCTTATTTATGCCAATTCAAGAATGTAACAGGATGTAGGGAGCCATCGCTCCCCTCAGACACCTGAAGGCCCTCAGGTAGATTCAGAAGTTTGAGTTGCACAACATACCTAATACCACTATAAACATATTCACCATTTGAAGTCCATCAGTTTTCCTTTACCCGATGTAGGTTGGCCTTTTTGTAGCTTATTATTATGTAATTATCATACTATAGGAATAGCAGAAGCAGGACAGATTTAGGAGTTAAAGGAGTAACAGGAGTACATAAGTACTAAAAATACAGGTTACTGTATATAATATAGGATAGCAGGAGAGGGTTCCCCAAATATGATATCACAAGTCAAGTGGTAACATATTAGGTGACAAATGATAAGTGATAACATACAAGTGTTAGGTGATAGCAAGCATGTGCCAGATGATAGCATGCAGAAGTCAGGTGTCAAGTAATAGCATGTCAAGTAATAATCACAGTAGACTTATATCACAATATAGGAAAACAGTACCAATGATATCACTATCGTATATCACAATATAGGAAAACGGTACTGATACAGAGAATCGGTACGAATACAGAAAATGAAACTGATAGAGGGGATTAGCATGAATATCGAAAAATAATAAGTTTTGAAAAACAGTATAAGTAAAGATTCCAAACTCTTCACAATCATTAATAAAAGAATAATAGTTGAATTATCGAGTAGGCAAGCGAGCAAGCGAACATCCAAGCAGAAATAAGCAGAGTCAGAGTGAAGCTAACATACAGCACTAGACGCCAACACGCTCGGTGTTGTTACAGCTTATGACACGGCTAAACGCACACGACGGAGCGAGCGTATGAACACTATTCTACCGCATGTGGCGAAGTCACACTCACAGTTTAACTACACTCGAATGGAGTTAGCGGCAAGGTGCTGACTCTAGGTCTGCCTACTAAGGGTAGCAATATAAAGTCCAGAGGACTTTAAAAATCTCAGAGAGATTAAACCCAGATGTTATAGTAAAACCACAGAGTGGTTAAGCCAAGAGGCCGAATAAGTACCTGCAGGAGATGTTAGAACCAAACAACACACATGTAAATATATAAACAAGTATCGGACTACAATATATAAACATTCATCACATTAATACAGATACACCACACTGATACAAATACACGTATCCAGAAACACAATACAAAGTCCTAGAAAATGCAATAAAATGCCCGTCGAAGTGGAGTTTCCAGAAAAGTGAGAACACTCGCCTAATTACAGAAAGCGCCATGAATCCCCGATCTCCGAAATTTCAAATACACAATGTGCGCACGCGTTCAAATTATTATAAAATATTATATTTTTATAGAGGAGGAGAGAGAAAGGAATCAAGAGAGAGAACACGGGGGTCGCATTACGCGGATATCATGGACGCGAGGATCGTGTCACGTGGAGATGAAATTTTATGTTAGACACGGACGCGGGGGTCGCATCTCATGTAACAGAGGCACTTGGACGCGGGGGTTGAGCTTCGTGTCCACTAATCCCCTGGGAAGAAAGAGAGAAAGACATAGAATGAGAAAGAGTGAGAGAGAGTAAGGAGAAAGTTCTCTCTGTACTAAAATCAGAGAAAGAAAAGAGAAGAAAAGAAAAAAGGGAAGGAAGGAAGAAGAATAAAGAAAAAAAAGAGTGGGGAAGGGGACTGGCCATGGCCGCCCAGGCTGTGGCCTGACTCATGTGTAGAGAAAAAAGAAGACAGAAAGAGAGGGAAAAAGAGAATAGACAATAGAAAGGAGAAGGGAAGAAAGAAGGAAAAGAGAAAGAAAAGAAGGAAAGGGAAGGAAGAGGAAAGCAAGGGGTAGCCGACCAGGCTAGGCTGGCTGTGGGTGACACCAACGCAGCCTGGTGGCTGGCGGCCTGGCCCAAGTGGAGGGGCTGCCGTGTGGGACCCAAGGGGAAGAGGAGGATGTGATTTGTGGAGGTGGTGCAAGTGTAGTTGTAGGGGGTGAAAATAGGGGTTGTCGAAGTGTCATTTCAGAAGCCGAGGAATGGTTAGAATGAAAGAGCTTGCCGGAGGAGATAGAATGATGGTGGCGGTGGTGGTGGTCGAGGTGGTATTGGTGGTGGTGGAGATAGTGGTGGTTTTATGGGTGGTTTGGTGAAGAAGAAGGAGGATGGTGGTGATGGTGTGGTTTAGTGGGGGGCGAGAGAGAGAGAGAGATGGAAGAGATGGTGTTGACCGAAGTGGGGTGGCTCACCGGAGGCTCACCGGCCAGGGGAGGCGCGGGTGGCTTAGGTGCGTTGTGTTGAAGGAGAAGGAGAAGTGAAAAAAGTGAAAGAAGGAGAGAGGGAGTGGGATATATATAAGTATAATCATACATACATAAGAGTGGGGTTCAATCAAATGAGACCCGCGTCTCACAGAACTAGACTCACGTCTGGTTATAATGAGCCCAGACACAGAGATCAACTCTGCGTTGGGTGTGAACACTGAGACCTGTGTTTGCAGTGGAGAGAGAAAAGTTTGGTGGGATATTTATTGTGTGGCAGAGAAATTTTTGAAAAAGAAAAGAAAAGGAAATGAATGAGGGAATTATGAGTGGAGGAGAAAAATTGAAAAGTAAAAAAAGTAAAAGACAATATCTAGATAAAACTCTGGTATCTGGAAAAAGACCGAAAACACCGGAAAAGTCCAGAAATGAAGTAACTTAGAACAATTCTCAAAAATTCTCAAAAATAAGAAATATTATTTTAATATACATGGTGAAATTGGATTTGAGAAATTCAGTCCATTCTCAAAATAAAAAATTCCTAAAATCTACCAGCAATACTGGTCGATACCAAATCCAGTCGAATCTTGATAAATTCAGAAAAATCTTTAAAAATATATTTAGATAGAAAATATGATTTTAAGAAGTATTATGAAAGTAGTTTTTGAAAATTCAATTCCATTTGTAAATTAAAAATCTGAGAAGTGATCAGCGTCACCGGTCGATACTGGTTTTGAAGATTTTTCAATTAAATTTAGAAAAATTACAGAAAATTATGAAAAATCTAAAATTTTAGAAATAATTTTTAAAACTAAAACTGATCAAATCTGACTATCAAAAAGATCAAATCAAGTAGTACACTAGGATCGGGTCCTCGGTTCAGACTCAGGTTGATTCTGAATTCAGGAATTTGAATCCAAATACCAAATGATAATTTAATAATCATAAAATAAAATAAATATGAGAGAAAATCAAAAGAATACTATTGAAAAATCAAAATACGTATCTAAATACGTATTCTAAAAATGGGGTGTTACACAATTGTAGTCACATCCTTTCCCAATTGGGGTTAATAATATCACTCTTCAAGACTTATCATAGTTTTGTCTCTCCCAAAGTATCCTGCAAGTCCACCTTCGTTCAAATCTCTAATAACTTTCTCCCTCAATGTAGTTCTTGGTACATATAATTGACTTCTCTTGAGAAAAAGTCCATCTAGGATATGAAAATCTTGTGCGGGATGTCGTGACATACACCTCCCCCAAATATCGACAAAGTCTTCATCCACTTTATATAGCTTCTTCATGCATTAGAACCCATTAATTTCCTTTGTAATGAGACAAACAGTGAGATTAGTCAACTCAATACATTAGGAACTTTGTTATCTACCTTAGATTTGTAACGGATCACAAAATTAAATTGCTCAAAGTAGGATACCTACCTTGCAAGCATCTTGTTTATATGCTTTTGGTTCTTAAAGTGTTAGAGTGATTGATGATTCAAAAATAGCTAGAATTCACTAGCTACAAAATAGCTCTCCCATGACTTCAATGAGCGGTAAACTGCATATAATTTCTGTCCATATGTAGAAATTTTTCCCATGCCTAATGTAACCTTTCACTAAGGAATGCAATAGGTCTCTTTTCCTGTGAGAGTTGCTCCAATGCTCACTCTGCAAGCATAACACTCTAACTCGAATACCTTATTAAAGTTGGAAAGGTTAAGATAGGGGCATTAGTAAGCTTCTCATTGATGAGTTCAAAAGCCCTTCTGGCTTCATCAGTCCAGATGAAAGAACCCTTATTCTTCAAATAGTTTATCATGTGTGCTACCAAGCTACTGAAGTTGCGGATGAAACGCCAGTAGAAAGTATCTAGGCTATGAAGGCTTTTTCCCTCGGTAGCACTCTTGGGCGCGGGCCATTATCGGATTGCCCTCACTTTCTCCTCGTCTACATGGATTCCATATGAACTAACAACAAAACTCAAGAATATTAAGCTTCTAGTCTTGAAGCTGCACTTCTTCAGGTTGATGTATAATTCATTGGCTTGTGAAACTGTGAACCCATCCTATTTATTTGGATTCACTTAAACTGTAGATTAGGATATTGTCAAAGTAGACAACTACAAATTTTTTCAAGAAAGACTTAAGCACTTGATTCATCAATCACATGAAGGTGCTTGGTGCATTGGATAGTCCAAAGGGCATGATCACCCACTCGTACAGTTTTTTTGGAGTTTTGAATGTTGTCTTCCAATCATCTCCCGGCCTAATGCGAATTTGATGGTAACCGCTCCTCAAATCAATCTTTAGGAACATACACGACTCTCCTAATCAATCCAACATATCATTAAGGTGAGGCATCAAAAATCGATATCGAATAGTGATTTTGTTGATGGCTCGGTTATCCATGCACATGCGCCAATTTCATCTTTCTTTGCCGCCAAAAGGGCTGGTACTGCGCACGGGCTCATACTCTTTCTATGTGCCCCTTCTGAATCAGTTTTTAGACCTTCTCCTTAGAATTTCATTCTCTTTTGGTTTCATCCGATAGTGTGGAGGTTGGGTCGCTCGGAGATCAGATCGATGTGATGCTGGATATCTCTCATAGGTGGTAGTTCGTCCGGGAGCTCATCATGAACTATTCTTTGGAATTCTTTCAGCATCAGCTTCATCTTCTCAAGAGCTTCAGTTGTTGGGCCGATTTATTCTTTGACTACTAAAGCAAATCATTGCTTTGTCTATTTAGACTCCACCAAGAATTTTCATTGGTTTTATATCGATATGAACTTTGACTTTTCTTCTTTAGTCGGCTTTAGTGGTAGTGGAATAGGATTCATGGCAATTCTCTTGCCCTTCCAAGTGAATATATAGATATTTATTTGTCTCGATAGATAGCATCGATGTCATGTTGCCATGGTCACCCCAATAGTATGTGATATTCATCCTGATTAGTCTCTAATATTACATATTTCATATCACATTTTCACACTTATTCTTTATAAAAATCTGCTAAATAATGATTTTCTTGTGTGCTCCTAAGTCCATGGTGTGAAATGAAGAAGAAGATCAAAAATCTCATTTATTGGTGATTTTAGATCCTAATATAGCCATTGACTTTGGAAGTACATTCTGCTGCTACAGGGAGTAGAAAACAAGAAATCAGAGATCAAAACACAACCCATACTGCAAGTACATGGCCCACGCTACGGCGCTGCGCGAGCGGCCGCAGCATGGCCACAAAAACGCGGCCATGGCCGCGTTTCTGTGGCCATGTCATGGAGCCACGCGTCGTACTTTGACGCGTGGTCCCGTATAGTCCAATATGGCCCTCCTGTACCACTGGTTTTGCCTATATAAGCCCAGTATTCTCTAGAACAGGGGGAGAAGAGCCCTTGAGTGTAGTGTTTAGTATAATTTTTTCTCCTTAGAATAGTTTATGTTAGTTATTTTACTTATTCCTCTTTTATTTTTTTTCATTTCTTGTAGATCTTGTAATAAGGAAGAGAGTAGTATATAGGATAAAAGAAAGAGTGCATGTAATGGAGGATGATACTCTATGAAAGGTTCTCTCTTTATCTCTCCTTATTTTCTTCTCTTTAACTCTTTTTACATGCTTAGCTAATTTTTTTCTCATGGCAACTAACTACTAACCACTAACTATGCTAACTTCTTACTTGTTAATCCACATGAATCTAATAGCCTCTACTTGGTCTTACTCTTGCACGAGCCATTGATGGCTCATGATGATATATTCTAATACTCTAACATCCAACTCTCTAACAAGCTAACATTACTTTATTTTATGGTTGCTCTTATTTAGTTTTGATCATTTAAGTGTAACTTGCACTTGTTTATTGAATTTGGATGTGATGAGTTATCTTATGAGTCATGCTTTTAAACGCTCTTGAACTAAGGACTAGTGATGGTCAAGAAAACATGCGAGACAACTATCACTAAGAGGTTAGCATGGTTAGTGGAGCCATTAGTAGTTAGTAGCCATGGGTTTTCTTTTCTTTTTTACTTTGTTTTAGAAATAATTTCAAAAATCACAAATATCTTCTCTTCAATGTTTCTATCTTTGTTTCTACCGTGCACTTCTCTTTTCATTCTTTGTCTTCTTTTTTTCATTCTTTAAAATATAGAAGAACTGTTAACACACACGTGAATAGCCCGGTAAAGCTTCTATCGCTTTCTGTCCCTGTGGATTCGACCCGTTTAGCCTCTATCTATAACGAAAGTATCAAGGAAGCCAAAGCACATACTTTTAACTCGTGATTTCAAAACATACACTTTTCGTGAATGGTTTTCCTCCGATCAAATTTTTGGCGCTGTTGTCGGGGATGAGAACGGTTTGATTTCATATTTTTGTTAACTTTTCTTTTTTGTTTTTAGTGTGCAGGTCAAATTTTTAGCATTGCAGAAATCCACACTTACTTTTGTATGGTTGGATAAATCTTTATATATTGCTATCTTGTGCTGCTAGTTTTGCTTAGATAACCTGTGTACTGTAATAATTAAGAACTAAAATACAGAAATTGGATGCTTTAAATTGGTATAAACATTTGAATCTAGGCACGTGTCAATTTCAATTCCAATATACTATATTTTGTTCTTGTGTTGTGATCTTGATGGATGTGTACATATTGCATTGCATATAGCTTAGGACAAACACATGGGTGATTTACTCGCTTTGTGTGTTCATTCTTATCTATATTGCATACTTACACAAATTAAACTTAAGAGCATATCCCAATAAAACATAAGGTAGGGAAGTCATTACCCTCCCTTAGCCCAAAAATTAGCTCCCCGCTCACATAACCCAAGCCTAAATAAAACTTACTAGACGTTGGCCCCTAGGGACATCTCGGACTCATTTAGGAGATTGACCTAAGGGAAAAGTTATTAGAGTTTGACTCTTGTCAAATCAGTGTCAAAGGTTGAGGATTGAGAGGGAACCTTGAAAAATAGTGGTTTGACATAATTAGGCATGTTGCTCTGGCACGGATACCTCCTACTAGTCTTACCCCTACCTGACCGATTAACTTGTGGTCAGATTTCTACAGCGTACCCATGTAGATAGTCTAACCAATTAGGAGTCGTCTAGGTCTAGGTCAACCATAATATAAGCTTGTTTTTGAAAATTTTTCTTTATTTGATTGTTTGTTATTTTTGTTTTTTCTGACATCTTTGTATTATGGATTACAATTATAATTATTCCAATGCATATAGTGATCCATACTTCACTCCGACCTCTTTTAACTTGGATATTACCAACCCGATATTTCATAACTCTAACCAACCAAGTATGCCAGATTGATTTTTTCTGACTCAATCTGTGCCCTAGTCCTAATACTATGAACAAGACTAGAATAATCGCCCATTTTCACAGAGTCAGTGGGGACACAACTCTGCCGAGTCATATGGTCAACCGCCTTACCAACATCTAGCTTCATATACTCTTTCTCTCGAACAACCATTAGAAGAACCAATTGATTAGAAAAAGAAGATGGAAGCCTTAGAGGAACTAGAGTGACGAATTCAAAATCTAGAAGACTCAAAATCCCATCAAAGTTTTCAAATCCAAGATCCTTACTTCATTTTCCAAGTCCCACAGTAAGAAGAACATACCGACTTAGAAAAGAGTACATAATTCATGATTCAATTCCAAAGCGATCCTTTCAATATGATAGAAGCTAAACTTAGTCTATTGGAAAACATATGTAGGAATAAGGAAACTCTCCCTACCTAATCTTTGACATTCCTAACACTTCTAATAATATTGATGAAAATTAAGAATCATGGAATCTTGAAGACTTTGACAAAGATTCACTTTAACTACAAAACTTTGAACTTGACCAATATCAACCCATTGACAAATTGGCAAGTTTTCATTTTAATGAAATTGAACTTAAATATGACTATGAACCCGACCCACAACTTTGTGATTCAATTCTAATCTTTGAATCTATGTTGATTTTGGCATCCTTATGCAAATTGGACCCATTGCCTGAGCCAACATTGATTCCTATATCCATAGATTTTGAAATTGAACCACTTCTTTTGGATAGTCACATTTCATTGATAGGAATAGAATGTGAAATTAAATTCTTTGATTTGGACTTAACTCTTGAATCTATACTGACTCTCGAATTCAAAGTTAATTTTTTCGAGTTAGTAATGGTTCCTAAACTTTTCATTATAAAGCCCAAATCTTTTTTTTTCACAAAATCACACTCTATTGTTGGACCAAGGTATTGACCATAATGACTCAGTGATGATCTTCTAAGATTGGTCATGTGAAGGGAATAATTTTCATGATAGGATCTTGCATGATCCTATTAATATTGGGGATTGTAAATCTATAAATAGAAAAGAGGTCAATAAAGGTGGGTTCCATGAGCCACCACATTATCTTGATTGGATAGCAACACTTGGCTCAATCAGACCACCACCGGAACCGCCACCATGAGGTTATTTTCCTTCTCTTTCCATTTCTTTCATGTATATACACATTCACGATGCATTGAGGACAATGCATGAGATAAGTGTGGGGGAGGGTTTACTAACTTAGGTTGTTTTAAATTTTTTTCTTTTACACTTCTTTTTAGGAAATTTTTAAAATTTTCTTTTGTATAAAAAAACTCTTTTCTTTTCTTTTTACAAAACTTTTTCAAATAAGAGAAATAGTTTTGATTTATTTTTATGAATATTAAGATTATCTTAGGAATTATGAAGACCAAAAATTATGAATTCTTAAACTGAGTTAAAATAATAGATCTTGTTTAAATTTTAGGATAAAGAAGTAAGATTGGAAAGATAATCTGATCTTGAATTTTTTACCATAGATATATGCACTTCACACTTACACAATTTTTTGGGAGAGAAACAAAGACTGAAAATACCTTAATATATATATATATATATATATATATATATATATATATATATATATATATATATATATATATATATATATATATATATATGATAATAAAACCACTTATTGAAGTTGGGTAGTTATGCTTCAGGAAGCATGATTATTCACACCTAAATTGGTGGACAAAAACAAAATAATCCCCTTTAGTATTGTGGTCTTATTTACTCGAGTCCCCGAGGAATATTTTTTCATCTGGTGCCCTAAAACTATCTGATTTGAGAGTCATCGGCTAAAGGCTTACTATCGGGTAAATAAGAAAGCCTAAAAAAACTAAGGGAAGAAAAAAATAAATATATACAAATAAGTGGCATGAAAGTTGAGTCAATATCACAAAAATCTTCACAGCTCACAAAGTGCATATTTTTCTAAGAGTTTTATGAAAGATCAAAAAATCAATTCAATTTTAAATTCTTACATTTAATTTATAATAAGATTTTACATTTAGACTTAGATTAAGGAAGAATAATTTCTGGTTAACCTATGACCATGGATCGCTTAAATTTTCTGCAAAAATATTTCAGCACTTTTCTCTATTTTAAAATGCGTTTTCAAAATACTAACATTTGATTTTTTTTCTTTATAGATTTTGAAAAAACACCTAGAGGGGGGGTGAATAAGTGTAAGTGCTAATCTAGAACTAAATGCAAAACTAAGTGCGCTAAATGCGGAAGCTAATGCAAATCTTGCACAAACTTATTACAACACAACAAGTGTAGCCGAATTTCCCGTGAAGGGCTCTGGACTAACTCCTCTTGATTCCCCTTGAATGGGTTGAGGTGCTATGTGAAGCTCTTGTTGGTTAAGTATAAGTTAGGCACACACACAAGCAAGCCAAGCAAATACAAGATATAACAATATGAAATATGCAAGGCAATACAAGCAATGAATGATATGACAATATGAATGAATGATGCTTTGCACAAATGTAAAGAGAGAGAGTTTAGAGACAAGTGGATCAATCGCAAACACAATGATATGTTTCGAGGTTCGAGCATCTTGCTCTACATCCCCGCCTACACCACCGTGTAGGATTTCCAATCCACTATACCGTCCACCGAGGACTCCTACCGAGGGAACCTTCACCGAGAAGGATTTTTACAACACGGGAGTACCGAACTCCTCTCTCAAACAACCACCTCACAACCGAGGGGTAGGCCCGTAGCCGATACAACAACCAACCAACAAACACCTCTACCGAAGAGGGTGTACAACCAAACTCCACCTCTCACTAGAGGGAGCAAACCAACAACCCAATTACACAACCTCAACCTCTACCAAAGAGGGAGCAACCAAGAAATCAAGAGTTTACAATAGATGGTCTCTTTCAACCACAAACCTCTTTCCTTTTTCTTTTTCCACAAAACAAATGATCCTAAATAGATTAGGATAGAAGATAGCTCAAGTGTGGAAAACTAGGTGTTTGGAAAACAAGCAACAAAGAAAAACACTTGGAAAAATTCTTGCAAAAGATATAGAATGAAAACCAAGACAAATCTCCCAAAATCCTCTTTTCTTTGATTTTTTTCAAAAACCTAAAACAATAAAGATTGAAAGATTAAAGCCCCAAATACTTTTGAAAACTCTTTAAAAACACTTAAGAAGGTCTGGAATTTTTGCTCTTAAAAACTTCTTCAAAAACTATGAAGAGATGGGGTATATATAGCCCCAATACAAAACTAGCCGTTAGGCTGATGTGGCAGCCTGACAGGCTGACGGTCGACCGGCCCGGTCGACCGCCAACGGTCTAAAATATGACCGTTGGGCAACCACGGTCGACCGGCCCTGTCGACCCAAACAAACAGAGAGCACTGCTCTCAACCCGGTCGACCGTCCCGGTCGACCGTCCCAAAGCTGCCAAACGTGCACAGATTTGTGCACGTCGGTCGACCGGCCCGGTCGACCGACTTCAGGCTTAGTCGACTAGTTTGGTCGACTAGTCGACTTGGCTGAAGCCAAAACAGAAAATATGATAAAAACATATTTTGAAAATACTTTTATCTTTTCTGAAAATTCTATAAAACTTGTTTTACCATTTTATTTTTAAACCCAAACAAGTGATAAAAATTTCAAGACATATATCAATCATATCAATTCATTTTTGTGTCTTGTCAATTTTATTAAAAACAACACTTGTATTTTATCAAACTTGATTTTTCAACACATGAATAGGGATATCAAAATAAGTTTGTTTAGCAAGTTAAACCATGTATGTATATCTAGAATACATCTAATATACATAGAAATAAAGTAAACTTGTTTTGATCTACTATTCATGAAAACCAAATCCAAAACATGAAAACGTGTGTGTTGTGCACTTGAGCATATCAACTATACTAAGCTTTACAATATGGATCTAAACACACTATCTAAACTATGGATACCTAAGTCTTCTTGATGATCTTCATCTTCAAGTTGACTTGCTCCAAAACTCCATCCATGGGCTAGGCAATGTGTGATCTTGAAGCTTTGGCCCTGGAATCACTTTGAAAAGCTTCTAAACTCCTTATTGAAGCTAATCACCAACTAATATCTTGCTAATGATCTGAAACTTAAAATCACAAGAATATTAGTAAACATAACTACATGAGTTAATCATCATCAAAACTAGGGTGGAAGGCCTTTGGGCCAACAATCTCCCCCTTTTTGATGATGACAAAACTCATGGAGTTATATATGCATGGATTAAAGTTAAGCTTCAATGAAGCTCCCCCTTAACTCATGCATAAACAAATAAGAATATATGACAATGAAGCTCATAAATATGTATGCAAATGTATGACATGTATACAAATACAACATGTCAAATAATCATAAAACTCATCAAGTTCTTATCTCTATACATTTGCAAAACAAAACATATATGCATATCTTTTATCTATTTGTTAAGCATGAGAAAACTAAACACAAGTATGCATACAAACATGTATGCATCAACATGCATAAAACATATTCTAGAAGCTCTAGTTACCAATTAAATTAATAAAGCATTAACAAAAACACTAGATGCTCTAGATACCAATAAAACTTACCAATAAAACTAAATATATGCAAAAACAGAAGTATGCATATATAAACCACAAATTATTCTCCCCCTTTTTGTCAATCATCAACAAAGGGGTAAACAATTCAAACAATAAAATGAGGGGTAAAAAATCTTTCTCCCCTTTTAAGTCAATCAAAATAATAAAACAATGTTCTCCCCCTTTTTTTGTCTAAAACAAAACAAAGTCAATAAGGGATGACTTTAAACAACATGATATCAAATAGAAAAATATGTCAATGAAGCATCTTAATATCAATTGAAAATAAATAAAGATCAATAAATGTTATATGCTATATATATTCATGAAGAGGAAGACGCTAAGTTAGCTTCCCTACACATATGCATTACATGAAAGAAGGATGTTAAGCCCTAATTCACATAACACACATTATGTAATGCATAAGAGGAGATGTGAAGCTCCCCCTACACACGTGTACCACATAAAGAAGAGACGTTAAGCTCTTCAATACAAGATACACTCATCATGAATCTATATGTAGAAGAGATGTTAAGCTCTCCTTGCATATAGTCAATACAAATCAAAACTTTTGTATTTTTCTTTAAACAAAATTTTTAGATACCAATTTAAAACATAAAACATCTTGATATCAAAAGATAGTATTTTTCTTTTTAAGTCATATAAACAATTGAAATGACTATTTTCTATAAAGCAAGGGAGTGGAAAACTAAATACCAATTGAAATATGAAAATCGAATTTTCTCTCCCTTTATGAAATAGCAACAAAAATTATGCGTAGGCTTGAAATAAGATACCAATTGAAAACTAAATCAATTGAAATAAAGTGAAGCTCAAGCGCTAGCATAAACAAAATTTGTGCTAAAGATATAGAAATATAGTAGCACAAATAAAACAAGTATATGTGTATGAAATAGAATGAGTACCAATCACTAATAGATGATACCAATTGAAATATACATACACAATAAACATATGAGTATACAAAAAGGATCAAATTGATACAAATTGAAAGAGTTCAATGATACCAATTGAATCGACAATAATAATCAAGTGTATATCTCATATAATCTACCACCCAATCATGGTTCAAGTTTTAAATGATTTTCAATATAAGGCATACATGAACATGATCTCCCATCCAACCTCCCATAAAGGGTAGGGGTTTTCAAAAATAGATTTGAAAATAAGCTTTGTTTGAAAATCACTACCAAATTGAAGAATACGAACTAGTCAAAATGAAAAACTTGTTAACTAGTGCGAAATCCTTCAAGCATGGAATAAACTAAAAATAGTTTTCATGAAATAGGAAATCCACATGAAAATCAACACTCTAATCCAATTAAGCATAATTTTGACTCATGAAAATAAAACATGAGTAAGCAATAAATGTGAGTGTACAAATAAAGTGTGAATATCATAATCATGAAAATATTCAATTAAGCTCAATATTCCTTTAAACAAGAAAACACAAAAACATGAAAATATGAAAATCATCTAAACTATTTAATCTTCAAGGCATATGTATGTCTAATACAAACTAAAGTATACATACATATCCAAAACATAAAGAGTCCACAATTTATATATGCATGAAGGCACGTGGCTCAAAAAGGATAAACATGTATATCTAATAGTTTGGACAAGATAGACATATACATGAAGTTAAACAATTAAACACAAAAACACGAAAAACTAAATTTTCACCAAGGCAAATTTCATTCCAAGGTATATGTATGAATTGTCAACACAATAAGTATACATACATATCTCTAAACACAATTGAGTCCATATATAGATTTGTATGAAAGGCAAATGACTCAAGGGGTATACATGTATATCTTAAAGTTTGGCAATACAAACATATACATGAAGTGAAAACTCATAAAATAAATCCAAAATGGGAATACAAGTTTAAAATGTATGAATCATCAAAACTAGACTATACTAGCACATCTAATGGGTTCAAATAAGCAATCAAGCCCAAACATATATAGATTTATTTGTGGCCCATTATATGCACAAGTATATGACTAGTCTTAATGAAAACTAACATCTAAACATATACTCAAAACATGAAGCATCAAAACAAAAATCATCATGATAAACAAAAACATGATTATTATGAAGATCTACATGTTATTAGAAATATGATATACGCAATATCAACCAAATAGTGAGAACACAAAAGAATTTATCCATATTAAACATGGGTGTCTCAAAATGACTAAACATGTATATCACAAGTCTAATAAGCATGGCATTTTCATACTAATCACTAAACAATGAAACATGCTATGAAAGATAAACATGGAAGGCATGTAAACAATAAATAAGGAGTTAGAGATTCGATACCAAAACCAATGAGGGCACCGCTCTAGTTCTCCAAAACAAAGATGGTCCTCTCCACCAAACCTTTCCTTGAAAGTGATGCATCCAATTGATTTCCTTTAAGCTCGGAACGCATCCACTCCAAGGTGTCATCACTCTCACGTCATGTGAGAGCCCACACCTACATCAAAAATAATAGGAGGGGTGGTCTTTGGTACCCATACTCTTTTGGGTCCATGGGGGTTAGTACCTTCTCTAACCCAAACAAACTTCTTTGCTAAATTTGAAGTATGTAGTCTATCATAGCAAAATTTAGCAAGGTGGCCCTTACGTCCACAATGTGTACAAGTGTACACATGAGCATACGTGTGATGGTGTCCGTGTGGAGCATGTGTATGCCGTGGAGGGTGTGCATGCATAAAAGTTGAAACTTGTTTCTTTCGAACCAAGGTTTCCAAGCGTGTATGGTTCATGGCACATTGGCTCATAGTGGAGCCCAAACAATCTACCTTCTTCTTAAGCAAGCAAATATCATCATTAATCTTAGAAGAAGAAGTGTGACATGCAATAGGTGAAGGGTGTGATACTACCCTAGCATGGCAAACATGTGCATCAATCTTATTTTGCAAAACATCATTTTTCTTTAAACAAACATTTAAATCATTTGAAATAGAAATAATTTTGTTTTTCAAAGCAACATTCTCTTTTAAAATAAAATCAACTTTGGAAGACAAGTTCTCATTTTTCTTCAAAAGTGTTTCACAATCATTTTTAGATTTTAAAAATTTATTTTTTTTTAATGCAAGTTCTAATTGAGATCTCAATGCATCCCCTTCATTATAGACCTCAACCTTCTCATGCAAAACACAATCAAGTCTAGAATGCAAACTTTTATTTTCTTTTTCAATTTCTAGACTTTTCTTTTCAAAACTTTATATTTTTCTATTAATTTTTCACAAACAATGGATAGTTCTTCATTTAAAGCATGTGGATCAATATTATCATCACATGAAGAACTAGCACAATCATCATTATCTAAGTGGGGTTCAGAATGTACCTCAAGGGAGTCATTCCCTTGGACCATCAAGCATTGTGAGTCGGATTCTCCACTAGATTCCTCCGGTTGATTTGGCAATAGAAGCTCGGAGGTGGTGGTTGTTGTCAATTTGTTCCACACTGCAAAGGCGGAATCAATGTTAGAAACAAGCATAAGATAATCTTTTGAAAGTGTGCTTCTAATGGCCCCTAGAGCTTGTGCATTGGCCCCTATATGATTGCTATCACTAAGGAAGGATTCCTTGGTAATGGCAAGGTAAACTTTATAACCTAGGGTTTGTAAATAAACGGTCATCCTAAACTTCCAAACATGAATGTTGGAAGGGTCAAACATAGGTGGGGTCATGAAAGCCATGGTGAACTATATGTGTGCAAACAAGCAAATGCAAACAAAAGATTAGCAAGCAAATGGATCTCACTCCTAGGATGTTAAGCCTAAGTATCAGGAGCACTACCTCTGATACCAATTGAAAAAACACCTAGAGGGGGGGGGTGAATAGGTGTAAGTGGTAATCTAGAACTAAATGCAAAACTAAGTGCGCTAAATGCGGAAGCTAATGCAAATCTTGCACAAACTTAATACAACACAACAAGTGTAGCCGAATTCCCCGTGAAGGGCTCTGGACTAACTCCTCTTGATTCCCCTTGAATGGGTTGAGGTGCTATGTGAAGCTCTTGTTGGTTAAGTATAAGTTAGGCACACACACAAGCAAGCCAAGCAAATATAAGATATAACAATATGAAATATGCAAGGCAATACAAGCAATGAATGATATGACAATATGAATGAATGATGCTTTGCACAAATGTAAAGAGAGAGAGAGTTTAGAGACAAGTGGATCAATCGCAAACACAATGATATGTTTCGAGGTTCGAGCACCTTGCTCTACATCCCCGCCTACACCACCGTGTAGGATTTCCAATCCACTATACCGTCCACCGAGGACTCCCACCGAGGGAACCTTCACCGAGAAGGATTTTTACAACACGGGAGTACCGAACTCCTCTCTCAAACAACCACCTCACAACCGAGGGGTAGGCCCGTAGCCGATACAACAACCAACCAACAAACACCTCTACCGAAGAGGGTGAACAACCAAACTCCACCTCTCACTAGAGGGAGCAAACCAACAACCCAATTACACAACCTCAACCTCTACCAAAGAGGGAGCAACCAAGAAATTAAGGGTTTACAATAGATGGTCTCTTTCAACCACAAACCTCTTTCCTTTTTCTTTTTCCACAAAACAAATGATCCTAAATAGATTAGGATAGAAGATAGCTCAGGTGTGGAAAACTAGGTGTTTGGGAAACAAGCAACAAAGAAAAACACTTGGAAACATTCTTGCAAAAGATATACAATGAAAACCAAGACAAATCTCCCAAAATCCTCTTTTCTTTGATTTTTTCAAAAACCTAAAACAATAAAGATTGAAAGATTAAAGCCCCAAATACTTTTGAAAACTCTTTAAAAACACTTAAGAAGGTCTGAAATTTTTGCTCTTAAAAACTTCTTCAAAAACTATGAAGAGATGGGGTATATATAGCCCCAATACAAAACTAGCCGTTAGGCTGATGTGGCAGCCTGACAGGTTGACGGTCGACCGGCCCGGTCGACCGCCAATGGTCTAAAATATGACCGTTGGGCAACCACGGTCAACCGGCCCGGTCGACCCAAACAAACAGAGAGCACTGCTCTCAACCCGGTCGACCGTCCCGGTCGACCGTCCCAAAGCTGCCAAATGTGCACAGATTTGTGCACGTCGGTCGACCGGCCCGGTCGACCGACTTCAGGCTTAGTCGACTAGTTTGGTCGACTAGTCGACTTGGCTGAAGCCAAAACAGAAAATCTGATAAAAACATATTTTGAAAATACTTTTATCTTTTCTGAAAATTCTATAAAACTTGTTTTACCATTTTATTTTTAAACCCAAACAAGTGATAAAAATTTCAAGACATATATCAATCATATCAATTCATTTTTGTGTCTAGCCAATTTTATCAAAACTAACACTTGTATTTTATCAAACTTGATTTTTCAACACATGAATAGGGATATCAAAATAAGTTGTTTAGCAAGTTAAACCATGTATGTATATCTAGAATACATCTAATATACATAGAAATAAAGTAAACTTGTTTTGATCTACTATTCATGAAAACCAAATCCAAAACATGAAAACGTGTGTGTTGTGCACTTGAGCATATCAACTATACTAAGCTTTACAATATGGATCTAAACACACTATCTAAACTATGGATACCTAAGTCTTCTTGATGATCTTCATCTTCAAGTTGACTTGCTCCAAAACTCCATCCATGGGCTAGGCAATGTGTGATCTTGAAGATTTGACCCTGGAATCACTATGAAAAGCTTCTAAACTCCTTGTTGAAGCTAATCACCAACTAATATCTTGCTAATGATCTGAAACTTAAAATCACAAGAATATTAGTAAACATAACTACATGAGTTAATCATCATCAAAACTAAGGTGGAAGGCCTTTGGGCCAACAGATTTTGTGCGCATAATCCGCGGAAAACCCTCAGGAGACAAAATTCCTTCTCTAAGGAAAACCTAGAGGTTTAACGGCTTGTTGTACACGTTCAGTGCAATCGCGTCACCTGTGAAAGTAGTGTAATAATTTCCTTAGCTAGTTTTTCTGTTTTGCTCGAGACAAGCAAAATATAAGTGTGGGGGTATGACTAGACTCCAATATTAGATATTTCATATCATATTTTTCACACTTATTCTTTATAAAGTTCTGCTAAATAATATTTTTCTTGTGTGTTCCTAGGTCTATGGTGTGGAATGAAGAAGAAGATTTAATATCTCATTTATTAGTGATTTTTAGATCCTAATAGAGCCATTGACTTTGAAAGCCCATTCTGCTGCTGCAGGGAGTAGAAAACAAGAAACCAGATCTCAGAACACAACCCATGCTACAAGTACAAGGCCCACGCTGCGGCGCTGCACAAGCGGCCACAGCATGGACGCGAAAACGCGGCTTCGTACTTCAACGCGTGGCCCCCGTACGACGCATTATGGCCCTCTTGTACAACTGGTTTTGCCTATATAAACCCAGTATTCTCCAGAGCAAGTGGATAGTTCTTGAGTGTAGTTTTTAGGGTAGTTTCTTCTGCTTAAAATAGTTTAGGTTAGTTGTTTTACTTCTTCCTCTTTTGTATTTTTTATTTCTTATAGATCTAGTAATAGAGAAGAGAGTAGTACATAGAATGAAAACAAGAGTGCTTGTAATGGTGGGTGACACTCTATAAAAGGTTCTCTCTTTATCTCTTCTTGTTATCTTTTCTCTAACCTTTTTACATGCTTAGCTAATTTTTTTTCTCATGGCAACTAACTATTAACCACTAACTATGCTAACTCCTTACTTGATAATCCACATGAATCTAATAGCCTCTACGTGGCCTTACTTTTGCAAGAGCCATTGATGGCGCGTGATGATGAATTCTAACACTTTAATATCTTAACTCTCTAACAAGCTAACACTACTTTATTTCATGCTTGCTCTTATTTAGTTTTGATGGTTTAAGTGTAGTTTGCACTTGCTTGTTGAGTTTGGATGTGATGAGTTATCTTATGCGTCATACTTTGAAATGCTCTTGAACCAAGAACTAGTGATGGCCAAGGATACATGTGAGGCAACTATCACTAAGAGGTTAGCATGGTTAATGGATCCATTAGTAGTTAGTAGTCATGAGTTTTCTTTCCTTTTTACTTTGTTTTAGAAATAATTTCAAAAGCCATAAATATCTTCTCTTCAATGTTTCTATCTTTGTTTCCCCGTACGCTTCTCTTTTCATTCTTTGTTTTCTTTTCTTTTCATTCTTTAAAATATAGAAGAAACATTAACAGACATGTGAATAGACCAGTAAAGCTGCTATCACTTTTCATCCATGTGGATTCGACCCGTTTAGCCTTTATGCTATAACAGAAGTATCGAAGAAGCTAAAGCACGCACTTTTAACTTATGATTTCAAAACATACACTTTTCGTGCACGATTTTTCTCAATTACATCCATTCCAACAACATCACAAGTAACTGAATCTTGGTAGAACTTGCTAATTGAAATAAGAACATGGTAAAGATTCGTTACCTTTATGCAATGGCCCTTCTTTATCCACCCAATGGTGTATGAATGAGGGTGTCGCTCTATCTCTAATTTCAAATAGTCCACCAATGCAGTAGAGACGATATTTTCGTAACTATTTTTGTCGATGATGAGATTGCACACCTTATTTTTTACCGAACACCTTGAGTAGAAAATCTGATGCAATTGTGTAGTGTCGGGATTCTTTTCGTTGCATAGCAACTGCTAGATGATGCCGGTGGCCACCTCTCCATCTTCTTCAACGAAGTCAGAATCTTTTAGTTCAGTCTCGATCAGTACTTCGTCTTCGTCCTCGCAGTCTGCCATGTTTACGAGCCTCCTATTCAGGCACTCATTGAACATGTGTCTAAGTTCACCACACCTATCTCTGGGTTTAGCTTATGATTCTTTGTAGTGGGGGCGGCTTTCATCACCGGGCTTGCTGGTGGGGCATCAATTACCTTATGGGCTGGAGGTCATACGCTTGATGCAGAGCCCTGCTGGGTTCTTGTGTTACCTGACGCCTTCTCTGCTGCGCCTTTGAATGGTAAGGTTCTGCTCTTCAACTTCTCAATCTTCATTGCTTTATTCTGTGCTCTTCGACAGAGAACACGTCTTGGATGGCCATACGTTCCCAGATGAAGTACTTGTTGGCCCAAGAGGTTACACTCTCAAATTATTTTATGTTTTGATGATGACAAACCAAATATGAGCTATTTGGTACTAATAAGTTTGTAAGATAAGTTTCAGGTTTGTACTATGTTTAGAGACCATTCTCTTAGCTATTGCAAGAACTTCTAAGTTCCACAAAGTAAGGAAGGCAAATTGCACATCAAGGAAGGATCATAGAAGAGAAGGCTCTAGCAAGGCATTGGATGGCTCAAAGACTTGAAGATAGCTCAAGAAGTCTTCATGTAATTTGTTTTTCAGTTTATAGTATGTTAAAGAATAGTGGATAGGTTTGAAGCTCTATCACACACGTTTTTGCGCACATGCTCATTCCAAAATAATTTCTCATAAATTATACAAAAATATTTTGCATACAAGTTTTTGCCTACAAATACATCTTTATGTTTAATTCTATTTCCTGTTCAAACGTATTTTTGTTAAAATCAAAATCCTCTTTGTTTTCTTTCTTAAAATCGATTTTTGACCTGATCCGGTCGACCGGGACAGTCGACCGAGTCTGTGTCAGTCTGGTCCGGTCGACCGGACCAGTCGACCGCAGTCCTGGCAGAGGCACGTATCAGTGTGCACGTCTGCCAGTCGACCGGGGCGGTCGACCGAGATATTGTTTTTGCTCACAGGTTTTCTCAGTCGACCGGGTCGGTCGACTGCTGGCCTATAACGGTCAAATTTTTGATCTACCGGTCGACCGGCCCAGTCGACCGATCTGACCGTTTGAACAGTAACGGGCAGATTTTTAAGAGCTGTTTATTTTTGTCTTTTGTGTTTAAAAATTCGTTTAAGGATATATTTTGATCTAATTACCTCCTAAACATCAGTAATTATGTTTTATTCCTAAACCCTAGCCCTCTCCTATAAATAGGGTGTTTGGGGAGAGATTTGTTACAACAATTTTTGCTAGAAAATTCAAAAGTTTAAGGCTTTCAAAAGAGACTTGTTTCTTGGTTTTTGTGCTGAATTTCTCACTAATTTTCTGAAGGATTTTTCAAATACTCTCTGATTTAATTTTCTTTCTTCACTTACAACAAGAGCTTCATTCCTACTCAATATTCTCTAAGGACCTTTGTAAGGGAAGAGATATTTGAAAGAGAGAGTTTGTGGTCTTTTGACTACCAAGGAAATTACTTGTTCTTGAGATTGTAGGAGTTGGGTACTCCATTGTATTTGAGATCTTTGTGATAGTGGAAGTGATCGGAATCCTTCTGGGAAGGAGGGGAGTAGAGCTGGGTGCTCGAACCTCGATAACATATCCTTGTGTTTGCGATTGGTTTACATTCTTGCAATTCTTACTCTTCTTTGCTTGCACTTATTACTTGCTCATCATATTCATTGTCATACTTGCTTGCATTCATCTTGTGATTCTTGATTGTGATTGTTGTAGCTTTAAATTTTTATTTGCCCCTTGATTAGCATTGTCACCTATTCACCCCCCTCTAGGTGACTTTTCAATTGGTATCAGAGCTTGGACTCTAGGTTTGGCTTAACATCCATAGAGAGATCCTTAAAATATTGCTAATCAACATTTTCATTTCATTCATTCATCACTAGTAAACATGGCCGACAACATTAAATCCCCACCTAAATTTGATGGCCTCAATTTCCCAATTTGGAAGGTTAGGATGACTATATTTTTGCAATCTTTGGGTAGCTTAGTGGCCAAGTCCTTGACTAAACCCTATGTAGCACCCGATAGTGATGAGAGCACTTGGACCGACTTCAACTTTAGAGAATATGAGGCTAACTCCAAAGCCCAAAACTCCCTATTAACCGCCTTGAATGAGGATGACCTTACACGGGTAATTCATTGCCAATCCGCCTATGAGATTTGGCAACACTTATTGGTCACACATGAAGGGACTTCACAAGTCAAGAGAGCTAAGATAGATCTCTTGAGGTCTCAATATGAATCATTTAAAATGCTTGATGATGAATCCATTGATTGTATGATTACTCGTTTCACTAAAATTACAAATGGTCTTTCTTCATTAGGTGACGTCATCTCCAACGATCAAAAGGTGCGCAAAGTAATACGGGCTCTTCCTTCTTCATGGGAGATCAAGGCCACCACCTTAAAGGAGTTGAACGACAAGGACGAGATGGACATCATTAGTCTCATTGGGAACCTAAAGACCCATGAGATGGAGAAGAAGGCAAGAGAAGAAGCCACTACTTCAAAGAAGAAATCCATAGCCTTCAAGACTTCATCCACCAATGATGACGATGATGAAGACGAAGAAGAAGATGAGGAGCTAACTCTACTTGTACGGAATGTCAAGAGGTTGTACCGAAAGAACAAGTTCAACTTCCGGAGAAATTCGAAGGCAAAGAAGAGCGGAGGATCATTTGCTATAATTGCCGCAAACCCGGACATATCATGGCGGATTGTCCGGAGTTCAAGAAGAAAATGACTTCCTCTTTCAAGCCAAAGAAGCCGGAGGAAAAGAAAGCCTACAAAGCAACATGGGATTCGGAAAGCGAGTCCGAAGAGGAGGTGGATCAAGCTAATATGTGTTTCATGGCAAACACACCCAAGGTAACTCCTCAATCCTTTGATGATGAAGATGATGATGTAAGTAAGGAAGTTCTAGTGCATGCTTTTGTAGAACTTTATGAAACTTATGATAATAAGAAACTTGAATGCTTAAAATTACAAAAAGAAGTTGCTTTTCTTAAGAATCAACTCGCCATTGTTTCTAAAGAAAAAGATGATATTTCTTCAAATTTCATTTCCATGCAAAAAGAATTTTGTGCCTACAAGAGTTCTTGTAAGGCTAAATCTCCTATTATTGATGAAAAAGAAATTTCTTCTTTTAAATTCAAAATGAATGACTTTGAAAAAGTTTTAAAAGATTGTGCCTTTAATACTAAGAAACTTGAAGAAAAATTTTCTAAAAAGCACACATCTCATGCTAAGATTCCTCATGCTCACACTACACCTAACACGTCTCATGTTCATGCTCACAATGCCCATACTCACAAATCACACACTCATTATGCTTTTAAATATGGTAGAGTGTATAGATGCACATATTGTGGTAAAAATGGACATTTAGCTAAGTTTTGTTATGATCAACTAAATAGAACAAATAATCTTGTTTGGGTTCATGACACTAACCCTAGAGGACCCAAGAAAATGTGGGTACCAAAATCAAGTCTTAAATTGTTTGATGTAGGTACACACCAAAGCTCCAAGACGTAGGGAGCGGTGGTACCTTGATAGTGGTTGTTCAAGACACATGACATGGGACATCAACAACTTCACAACCCTATCAAGGTACATGGAAGGTGGCACCGTCACCTTCAGGGATGACTCCAAAGGAACTATCATCGGTATAGGTAACATTCAAATTGGTGCATCTCCTATTATTGAGAATGTTGTTTTAGTAGATGGTTTAAAACATAATTTGCTTAGCATTAGTCAACTTTGTGATCGTAGACTTAAAGTTATTTTTGATGATGCTTCTTGTAAGATTTTTGATGTTAAATCCGATGTTTGTATTCTCACCGGTTTTCGTGATAATAATGTTTATATTATTGACATGCTTAATTTAGATTGTTCTACTAAATGCTTAAATGCTTTTGATGAAAATTCTTGGCTTTGGCATAGAAGATTAGGACATGCATCTTTTGACCATATCTCTAGGATTAATTCAAAGGAATTGGTGAAGGGTATACCTTGCTTGAATTTTGAGAAAGACCGCATTTGTAGTGCGTGCCAACTTGGGAAACAAACTAAGTCTTCCTTTAAACCAATCAAGGATATCATGTCAACTAGGCCTTTAGAATTAATTCATATGGATCTTTTTGGACCAACTAAAACTAAGAGTTTAAATGGAAATAGATTTGCATTTGTTTTGGTTGATGATTTCTCCCGTTTTACTTGGGTTTTCTTTTTACAAAATAAAGATCAAACTTTTTCTCATTTTAAAATTTTTCGAAAAAGAGTTGAAAAAGAAAAGGGTTTTCCGATTTTGAGAATAAGGAGTGATAGAGGTGGTGAGTTTGTTAACCAACTCTTCATGACTTATTGTGATGAAAAGGGAATTAAGCATGAAATGTCTTGTCCTAGAACTCCACAACAAAATGGAGTTGTAGAAAGGAAAAATAGAACACTTCAAGAGATGGCTAGGACAATGATAAGTGAATATGACCTCCCTCAATATTTATGGGCCGAGGCCGTAAACACCGCATGCTATATATCGAATCGTATTTATTTATGCAAAAATTCTTCAAAAACTTCTTTTGAAATGTATCATTCTAGAAAACCAAATGTTGCATATTTTAAAGTTTTTGGATGCAAGTGTTTTGTTTTGAATACTAAGGATAATTTGGGTAAATTTGATGCTAAGGCTTATGAGGCTATCTTTATTGGATATTCCTCTACTAGCAAAGCATATAGAGTTTTCAATAGATCTACTCTTACCATAGAAGAAACCATGCATGTTAAATTTGAAGAATCTAATGTGGTTATTGAGAATGTTGTAGAGATTGAACCATTAGGTGAAGACATGGAGAGACTATCCTTGAAGGACTCACCCACTCAAGAAGAAAAGCTAGATCCTATTGGTGAAGTTCAAGAGGATAAGGAGGAAAGCACTCAACCGCTTCCTAAAGCTTGGAGATACGCTACAAATCATCCTAAGGAGCTCATCTTGGGTGATGCATCTAAAGGAGTCACAACGCGCTCCAAACTCCATGACCTATGTGGTAACTTTGCTTTCATTTCTCATTTTGAACCAAAAGGCATTCTCGAAGCCGAGACGGACCCATATTGGTTGCTTGCCATGCAAGAGGAACTCAATCAATTTGAGCGCAACCAAGTTTGGCACCTTATTCCTAAGCCCCACGATAGACCAATAATTGGTACTAAGTGGATCTTTAGAAACAAGATGGATGAGTCCGGAAATGTCATTAGGAATAAAGCTAGGTTAGTGGCCCAAGGTTACACTCAAGTTGAGGGAATTGACTTTGAGGAGACCTTTGCACCCGTAGCACGGCTTGAAGCCATACGGATGACACTAGCTTTTGCATGTTTTAAAAATTTTAAACTTTTTCAAATGGATGTAAAAAGTACATTTTTAAATGGTTTTATTAATGAAGAAGTTTATGTTTCTCAACCTCCCAGTTTTATTGATCATGTTCATCCCGATTTTATTTTTAAACTTGATAAAGCTTTGTATGGATTGAAACAAGCTCCAAGAGCTTGGTATGAAAGGCTTTCTAGTTTTCTCATTTCAAATGATTTTATTAAAGGCAAAGTAGACACAACTCTTTTTACTAAGCATGTTGATAATGATATTTTAATTGTGCAAATTTATGTTGATGATATAATTTTTGGATCTACTAATGAGCTTTTATGCAAGGATTTTGAGAAAGTCATGCAACTTGAATTTGAAATGTCTTCAATGGGTGAGCTCAATTTCTTCCTTGGACTCCAAATCAAGCAATTGCAAGACGGAACCTTCATTAACCAAGCCAAGTACGCAAAGGAGCTAGTAAAGAAGTTTGGGCTTGAAGGATCAAAGGCTTGCAACACTCTAATGGCAACTACAACCAAGCTTGATAAGGACGAACAAGGTAAAAATGTTGATATTAAATTATATAGAAGCATGATAGGAAGTCTTTTATATTTGACGGCAAGTAGGCCGGATATCATGTTTAGTGTGTGTCTTTGTGCTAGATTTCAATCGTGTCCTAAAGAGTCTCATCTTATTGCGGTAAAACGCATTATTCGTTATATTAAGGGCACTATTGGAATGGGTCTTTGGTATCCGAAAACTAGAGATTTTTCAATGACTAGCTATTCGGATGCCGACTATGCGGGTTGTAGAGTAGATAGAAAGAGTACTAGTGGAACATGTCAATTTCTTGGTAATTGTCTTGTTTCATGGTCCTCTAGGAAACAAAATTCCGTAGCTCTCTCAACCGCCGAGGCGGAGTATGTTGCCGCGGGGGCTTGTTGTGCACAAGTCCTTTGGATGAAACATACTCTCCTTGATTTTGATTTGCACTTTGATCATATAAAAATATTTTGTGATAATACTAGTACTATACACATGACCAAAAATGCAAATCAACATAGTAAGACCAAGCACATTGAGATTAGATATCACTTTCTTAGAGATCATTTTGAGAAAGGTGATATAGATATTGATTATGTTTCCACGGATTTACAACTAGCCGATATTTTCACTAAACCTCTTGATTTTGCTAGATTTTCGTTTATTTGTGGAGAACTTAATGTTTGTATTATTGAATAGACATGTTTTTCATAACCCTTTTTGATGTATGACAAAAAGGGGGAGAATAAGTTTACATGACAAAAATAAGTTCATTTGGTCTTGGTTCCATATGAATTTATATGCTTTAATTTTAAAGAATTTTAAAGATTTGTTTTATGAGTTTTATGTTTATGTATGTATGAGTTTTTGTGTTTTAGTTGCTTGTTTTAGTTGTTTTGGTATTTTTGGTATCAAGAGGCAATTTTTGTGTTTTATATTAGTTTCAATAATTGGTGCATCATTTCAATTATTGGTATCTAGAGCATATTCTTGTGTTTTATGTATAGCATAATTTGAGGGGAGTTTTCTCCTCCCTATATTTTTGTTAATAGCCTATTTGTTTTGTCATCATCAAAAGGGGGAGATTGTTGGCCCAAGAGGTTACACTCTCAAATTATTTTATGTTTTGATGATGACAAACCAAATATGAGCTATTTGGTACTAATAAGTTTGTTAAGATAAGTTTCAGGTTTGTACCATCTTTAGAGACCATTCGCTTAGCTATTGCAAGAACTTCTAAGTTCCACAAAGTAAGGAAGGCAAATTGCACATCAAGGAAGGATCATAGAAGAGAAGGCTCTAGCAAGGCATTGGATGGCTCAAAGACTTGAAGATAGCTCAAGAAGTCTTCATGTAATTTGTTTTTCAGTTTATAGTATGTTAAAGAATAGTGGATAGGTTTGAAGCTCTATCACACACGTTTTTGCGCACATGCTCATTCCAAAATAATTTCTCATAAATTATACAAAAATATTTTGCATACAAGTTTTTGCCTACAAATACATCTTTATGTTTAATTCTATTTCCTGTTCAAAAGTATTTTTGTTAAAATCAAAATCCTCTTTGTTTTCTTTCTTAAAATCGATTTTTGACCTGATCCGGTCGACCGGGACAGTCGACCGAGTCTGTGTCAGTCTGGTCCGGTCGACCGGACCAGTCGACCGCAGTCCTGGCAGAGGCACGTATCAGTGTGCACGTTTGCCAGTCGACCGGGGCGGTCGACCGAGATATTATTTTTGCTCACAGGTTTTCTCAGTCGACCGGGTCGGTCGACCGCTGGCCTATAACGGTCAAATTTTTGATCTACCGGTCGACCGGCCCAGTCGACTGATCTGACCGTTTGAACAGTAACGGGCAGATTTTTAAGAGCTGTTTATTTTTGTCTTTTGTGTTTAAAAATTCGTTTAAGGATATATTTTGATCTAATTACCTCCTAAACATCAGTAATTATGTTTTATCCCTAAACCCTAGCCCTCTCCTATAAATAGGGGTGTTTGGGGAGAGATTTGTTACAACAATTTTTGCTAGAAAATTCAAAAGTTTAAGGCTTTCAAAAGAGACTTGTTTCTTGGTTTTTGTGCTGAATTTCTCACTGATTTTCTGAAGGATTTTTCAAATACTCTCTGATTTAATTTTCTTTCTTCACTTACAACAAGAGCTTCATTCCTACTCAATATTCTCTAAGGACCTTTGTAAGGGAAGAGATATTTGAAAGAGAGAGTTTGTGGTCTTTTGACTACCAAGGAAATTACTTGTTCTTGAGATTGTAGGAGTTGGGTACTCCATTGTATTTGAGATCTTTGTGATAGTGGAAGTGGTCGGAATCCTTCTGGGGAAGGCGGGGAGTAGAGCTGGGTGCTCGAACCTTGATAACATATCCTTGTGTTTGCGATTGGTTTACATTCTTGCAATTCTTACTCTACTTTGCTTGCACTTATTACTTGCTCATCATATTCATTGTCATACTTACTTACTTGCATTCATCTTGTGATTCTTGATTGTGATTGTTGTAGCTTTAAATTTTTATTTGCCCCTTGATTAGCATTGTCACCTATTCACCCCCCCTCTAGGTGACTTTTCAGTACTTTAGTACGTTGATGTACTTTGAAGACTGCTATTCCTCCATTAGGGATAGGTCGCATCGCGATGAAAGGCAATAGAACTCCGCTTTATATGCCATAACAGTTCTTATGCCTTGTCTGCATTGATCAATTGGTTGTAAAGAATATGTTGGTAATCAGGTGGAAGAAATCTACCTTGAAGAAGTTGTTTCATGTGCCGCCATATCATCAAGGTGGTTTGTTTTGGCGTCTCCGTGTGATCTATAGTTAGTTCTACCATGCGGCTATCTCCTCCTTTGAGCTTGTACGCCATGAACTTGACATGCTTTTCCTCGGGAACATAAGCGATATCAAAGAACTTCTCTACATCATACCCAGTCCAAGAAGGATTTGATGTAAAGGTTCTCACTGAAAGAAGAAATCTCAGTTTTCATCCTATACTCGTTAGGACTTAAATTTCCTCTTCTCCTATCTGGGTTAAAAAAAGAAATCCTTCTCCCTGTTAGGATTAGAATTTGCCATTCGCCTAGGGCCTCGCCCATAGGCCATCCTTCCATTATAACCTTTATCTTCAAATCGTCTTCGGAATAGAAGGTGTTGTTGAGTTGTTCCTCGCCGGTAAGAAAGTTGTCGTATAGAATGTCTTGGTGGTGGTGATGGTTGACGTGATTGTTGACACGATGGTGGTAGTTGGGAAGAAAATTGTTATGGTGAAGGTTGGAGATGAGAATTACCTGGTGGTGGTGGAGATGGTTGAGAAAGATTGTTCGATGAACATTCATGTCCGCTTAGGTACATGCCACCGGCAAAGCCTCAATTATCGAATTTGAGAGATAGCCTTTTGATTTCTTAGACCAGATTGTCTATGGTTGACTCAAGAACACTAAGTCTCCTTTTAACAGTGCTTACTCTCATGAAGAGGATGGACTGCTCGTCATCGTCTCCGGCCATCGTCAGAGCATTTGTTGAAGCTCTGATACCACTGGACGCAGACGAGAAAGCAAAGAAAAATGAACGACGTGGCTAGATCCCATTCTAGCGTGGAAGAACTCTGAAGATACCTTCAGGTAGGAATAACCACTCGAATCCACGAACGAAACAACTCGAATCCACGAGTAAATATGAGAAAAACTCAAAATATATTGAATAAAAATTGATTACAAATACAAGAGATTCAAGGTCCTTTTATAGGCTCAGAATAAGTCATATTCTATCTATGAAACTAAATTTAAAGTAAAAAATAAAGTTTAAAAATAAAGAAACAAATTAAAACTAAACAGAATCCTAAACAGGTTCAGATATTGCCGATACGTGCACGTCAGTTGACTGGGCGGTCGACCAACTGAAAAATCCTTACCTTCGGGTTTTAGTTGGTCGATCGGGCAGTCGAACGACTGAAGGAATCTCTAGTCTTTGTTGAATGTCAGTCAACTGGACACCATCCAGTCGACCGACTGTAAAGTCTCCATAGGGTTTTCGTGATCAACCAGGCGGTCGATCATTGATTTATCTAGGGTTGTTGATCGATCGGGTTGTCAGTCAACCGACGTTTGCTTCCCATGCTTCCATAATCCTATTGTTGTTGCTTTGATCTCCTACATCAAAACGCTAGCTCCTACTCAATGGTCACTTTAACAGGTACTATACAAAGACCAAAAAAAAATTTAGAAGATAGAGGGAGAAGTTTTCAATTTTTATTACGGTTTTCAAAGTAATCAACTACTAAATTTTCTAATGAAAGATTATGAAACCAAAATTGAAAAATAAAAATAAAATCTAGCCATTACTTATTAGATTTAGCCTAAGTTTTCTTCTATTTTTCTTTCCAACTGTAATAGAAAAAACAGTGAGAAAAATCCTAATCTATCAATCATTCTCACAAGAGATAGATGAAAGAGGTATTTTGGTAAGAAGAAAAATGTATTCAACATCAATATAATGTCACATGCAAAAAACAGATGAAAAAAGTGGATAATGTAAAAACTTAAACATTTGGAGAGCTTAGTGACGAATTATAAAATAGAAAGAGGTTCTCTAACTTTAGTGATTAGTTTAAGAGGGTTTTCTAAAATTGAACCTATTATTTTTCCATCCATTCAATTTTTATTATATGTTACGGGGTGCTATTATTAGATATAATAATACAACATTTCTATATGAGGATAAAATTAATAATTTGTTTAAATTTATTTTTTTTATTGCATGAAATATTTGCTGCAATTCATAAAAGAAATTGAAAAAGTTGATAAAAATATGTGATTTGTAAAAAGAAGGTTCAGACTCTAATCATGTCACAACTAGCACATGAAATTTTCCCCCTCACATAAAAAAGAGTAGGAGGCACATACTTTTATAACTCATTTTAAAATTTCTATTTTCATATGTTGATAAAACATTTGAAATAGAATCTAGAATCAAATTCTATACTTGTTTTCTTTCTTAGATGTGAATCCTAGCCAGCAAATAGAAGGCATGTTTTACTGTTATAAGTGGCCTTAAGCCGTAAGTAGTAAACTCTTTTCAGTTATAAGTGAGTTTCACGCAAGTACATTTTATGATGTTTGGTTGATATGTGAAATTATAAGTGTAAAGTATATTGTATTTTACGATATTTGGTTGGTGTTGTGTAAATCAAAATGAAAAAGTTGATCATAAAACTAACTATTTAGTGATTTAAACATATTAGATACTAAAAATAGTAAAATAATAAAAAAAATATAAATATTAAAAATGTAAATATTAAAAATGTTAATTTTTTAAAATAAATAATAAATATAGTAAATATTAAAAATTTTACATACTAAAATATTAAATACTAAAATGTTTATAATAAAAAATATTAGATTACTAAATATTAATAATAATCTAATATTAATTGTTAAAATATTTAATATTGCAATCTAATATTAAATATTATTAAATCCAATAATTAAAAATATTAGATTTCAAAATTTAAAAAGTAATTTAATAATAACAAATATTAGTTTTATATTAAATATTACTAATCTAGTAATAAAAAATCTAATAATAAAAATTATTAAAATAATTAATAAAAACTTTAATATAATAATTAAATTATTTTAATATTTAAAAAAGAATTTCTCATAATTTAAAATATTAATCTATTAACAAAAATTAGATTATTACTGTCTATAATATAGATTTGCATGACCACAAAATTAACTGTTTGTGCTGTAAGTTGATTGTAAGTGAGATTTGCATGATCACAAAATTAACTGTTTAGACTGCAAGTGGGCTGCAAGTGCATTTTACGACTTACGATCTGAAACAAGCACCGTAAGTGATTTTACTGCAATTGTGTTTTTATCACTTACGCCAATTGCGAGAAACAAACATGCCTTGAGAAAAACTTGGAGAATCAACAATCTCATCAAACAAAGTCCAAACTATTTTTACACATTGGAGTGACGTCTCTGACCACTACAAATGCCATTTTGGTCCCATAAAATGTGGAATGTAACATCATCTCAATTTGGTTTGAGTCTTCCAATCCCCAATCTTAGTTCCTAACTTAGGTATTTGTCTTCCAGTGTCAAAACTTGCATTTATTTTGCTTGCCATGATCATGATTGATCATTGATGCGTGTCATTAGCTTGGTACCCACTGATTTGATTAAAGGCAGACTCCGGCTACAAAATTGGTGTCTAAATTGGTTGTCCTCTTGTCAATTGTCAAATGGAAGGTCATCAAGTTTTCTAGCTTAAGGGGGCAAAGAATCCATTGCATTGTCCTTGTCACCCTCTCTTATGTCCCAAACTCACCAAGTCTTGTGGAAAACAGAGTACCACAATTGGTCTTCTATCTACATCAAAGGTGATGATGTTAAGCTCCTGCCTCTTCATTCCCTTGTCATGGATCACAGGGGCCACTCCAATGCTAATTTAGGTAAATTTTGATGGTTTGATAATGATATTTGCAGCTTCCTTGTAATTGAGTTTGTAGATGGATTAGTGAAAGAGTAAGAAATTCTTTAATTGGTTTGTAGATAAGGATGGAGCCAGGATTTTCGTTTTAGGAGGCAAATGTAAATACTAATATATATATCAGAAAATTATTTACCAAATTTAGAGATATATGTCCTTGTCAATTATATATAGAAAACAAAACATCACATAGTCTGACTATGGTGGATAAAACTCCGCCACAAGCAAATGGATGCGCCTGATTGAATCATCACAGCACAAATAGAAAGAAGATGCTTTCAGGTTAGGAGCACTAGTGTGGTGCCGGACTAAAATTCTCGGGCGTGAGAATCAATAGGTGGTAAGGAGAGAGGACAGAGAGAGGGAAACTGTCGGTATAGTGGTGGTAGGCTAGCAGAGGGAAATTGCTAGTATGGTGTGGTATGTGCTCTGTATTACAACGAACTGATAATGCTCTGATACCAATTGCTGGGATCAGTGCATCGAAAAAAAAGCCAGATCGTCATGCAACAAGAAAAGAAGAGAAGAAGAGATAAAATATTTCGAAGTAGAGGAAGCCAACACAATTTAACGTGATTCCACTAATCAAACAAATCATTTATACATTCACGGAAGAATGGGAGAAACTTTATTAAAACTTTGGAGGGTACAATGAGAAAACTTACATCTCTCGCTAAGAATATTACAAGGTCTTTGATGTCCACCTAGAACAGCGAACCCTTATAGTTAAACTTCTCTCATTAATCTCTCTTTTTCTTAATTATTGAATAATACATTGAAGGCTACCTGATTAGTCTACAATTATGCATATTATATCTCATTCCCTACCGATTTATGAATAAAATATCAATTCTAACTATGTTTTGGTCTACTTTGCAGATAATCAAGAGTTTAGGGGCAAAGGAGTAATAAGAGCTTAATTAAACCCATTTTCGGGTAATTAAATCCGGATTTCTTGGAGGCCAAGTTAGAGAGTTTCTAGACGATACATTGAATCTAGACGTTAGCGAGTGTCTGACAAAAATCTGGACCAACATAATCGAATCTGAGCATATCTGGAAAGTTCCCGAAGCGAGGCGAAGCCGCGCGTCAAAACCAGGGACCTAAGTCCCTGGTTTTGCCGCGAAAACGCGGCAATTGCCGCGTTTTTGTGGCAATATGGTGGGCCCACGCGTTCATTTTCGACGGATGGCCTCGTCTCGCCTTCCAGATTCTTCGTTTGCCTATAAATACTGTAGGGTTTGGTCAGAAACAAAGCAAATTCAGAAATAGGCTAGATTTTCTCTCTTTTAGTGTAGGTATTCTTCTTTTCTTTTCTTTGCTTTTGTACTTTCATTTCGTTTTTAGATCATGTATCAGGGCTGAGAGATTCAGAGAGAGAAAGAGAGAGATTGATGTAATAGATGGTGACAATCTATATAAAGGTGTCTCCTTTCTTCTCTATTATAATTTTCTCCATCTTCTACATGATGCTTAACTAATTTTTCTTCTCATGAGAATCTAACTACTAACAACTAACCACCTACTTCATAATCCATATGAATCTAATAGCCTCTACAAGGCCTTACTCTTGCAAGAGCCATTGATGGCTCATGATGATTGATTCTAACATTCTAACGTTTCTAACATCTAATTGCTGTCACTGATATTGCAAATTCATTATCATATTCTCATACTTATTATATAATAAACTCTGCTTTTAATCATAATTATTGTCTAATTTACATGTAGGCCCATTGCTAAAAGGAATGAAAGAGAAATGAGTCCAAAAGCCCATCAAAATTATGATTTAATTTAGAATTAATTCGAAATCAGAAAATCAAAGCAGATCATGGCAAATCAGAGAAGTTGAAAAACGGTTAAAATAAATCTTCCAAAATCAATTGGTTAAAGCCAAAGATCAAAGGCAGTTTCATCAAATCCAAGAGCTGAAACGGGAAATCCAGAATCAGATAAAGGAAAACCACTAAATGAGGAGTTGTACCCCCCCGGATGTGGCCACCTGGCCACACCCAGGCCGCGAAAATGCAGCCAAAGCCTCATTTTCGCGGCTTTGTTCAGGCCGTTGAGGAGCATTTGCTCCTCCTATCTTCGTACACTCCTTTCCGTTGAGTTTTGCCTACAAATACTGGGGTTTTTCAGAGACCAAAGGGAGCGACCATGCAGAGATAGATTTTAGGCCAGTTTTTCATTCTTTTTAGTGTATGTTTTTATTTTTCTTTTATTTAATTTTCAATTTTATTTATGTAATTCAAAGGAGATCAGAGTTTCATGGGAGAACGAGTGTGAAGTTTGTACTGAGAGTGACATCGGTGTAAGTTATTTTTCTTTTCTCTTATTGTTACCACATTGAATCTAAAGTACATTTTTTATGTTCTTCTTTATTTTTGTATTCTTCTTCTTTTCTACTTCTCTCTTTTGGTACCAATTACTATCCAAATGAGTCTTATAGCATCGAAAGAGCCTTGTCTTTGCAAGTGCCACCGATAGCTCATGACGATAGATTTAGTTTCAGTCTATATCATTTCATACTTGTATCGTCTTTACGATGTAATGTGAAAGAGACGGGGATCAACTCTTATGGGCTATGCGCTGATTGCCTCCACTTCCAAGGTAACATCATCGCCACAAATTCAAGGTAAGTATTTGGCCAGAGAAGGTAAGTATGTCTTTTAGTTTTCTTTCTTTTTCTATAGTTTAGATCACCACAATCTCCCAACTCTTTCATCACTCTTTTTAATTTTTTTTGTACAAACTCATTTTCTATTTTCTCCACCTTCTCAATCTATTACTTTTTTCTTAACTTAACTGTAACATATTTTCCTTTTCCTTTCAAGAACTAAAAGAAGATTTTTAACCATTGATTGTAACTTAAAAGAAAACTTGCTAAAAAAGTTTCTATCGCTAGTCCCTCCTTGTGGATCACGACCCGCATAGCCACTTGTTATAGCAGTAGAATTAAGTACTTGCACTACTGTTATAAAGTTCTGAAATTCTGTATTTTTGTTTGCAGGTAAAATCTCAATCAAATTTTGGCGCCGTTGCCGGGAAGACGGTAAGTAATTCTCTTTTTAAGTTTACATTTTTAGTTAACTTTCTTCTTCATTCTTGTTGTGCAGTGATAAATATCAAGAAAATTTTTGCTCCAGTGTACATATAAGTGACCCTGGACTCTGCTCAAGAAAGCAGAGCCCAGAAGACCTCAGATTTGATACATATCAGTGGCAATCTGAGTGAACTACTAACCTACATTTTTGCAGGTTGGCTGAATTGCAAAGCTAAATTTCTGTGCCTATTTATTTTCTTATTTGTCTCACTGTACATACTTTCTAAACTCAACAGTAAAATGATGTTTGTTAAATGCTAAAAACGGTTTAGACTTGAGGCACGTGTCTAATTCGTTTATATTTTTTATTACTGTTGAAGAGCGCTGGAGGAAAAGGTACGTATGCATAGCATATAATTTAGGAAACATTCTTGAGTGATTAATGGCTTGTTGAATGTTACTTATCTATATCCTGGACACTTTGTACAATCATCTTAAGGGCTTATCCTATAAACAAGATAAGGTGAGAAAGTCATTACCCTCCCTTAGCCCACAAATAGTCTCCTAACCCACTAATCCAAGCTTAACTAAAACTGAGTAGGCGTTGGCCCTAGGGACATCTCGGACTCATATAGGAGACTGACCTAAGGGGGAAGTTGATTTGAATTTGACTCTTACCAAATCAGTGTCTAAGGTTGGGCATTAAGGAACAAAACCCCGAAGGTTGGTGGTTTGGCATAATTAGGCCCATTGCTTAGGCATGGATACCTCCCATTGATCTTGCCCCTACCTGGCCGATTAACTTGTGGTCAGATTCACTAATATACCCCCCGTGATAGTCTAACCAGTTAGGAGTCGTCTAGGTCTAAGATCTACCCTAACTTAGGTTAGATTTTTTTATTTCTTTGCTTATTTGTTTGTTTTTCTTTATTTGTGTTTGACATTTCTTGTGTGATATGGCTTATAACAACAATTTTTCAATTTTAATGATAATCCATATTACACTCCTACCTCTTTTTCGGATATTACCAACCCGGCATATCATAACTTTAACTAACCTAGTTTGCCGGATTGGTCTTATTCGAATCAATACATGCCCCAGTCCCAATACTATAAACAAGATTGGAATCATCATTACTACTCCTCACAGAATCAATGGGGATACAATTCCCGCAAGTCAAATTGTCAACCACCTTACCAACATCCAGCTTCATATACTCCTATCGAATAACCATTAGAAAAATCAATTGACTGGGAAAGAGGATGGAAGTTTTAGATGAGCTTGAGTGACGAATTCAGATTTTAGAAGACTCAAAATCCCGTCAAAATTTTCAAGTTACAGATCCTTAGTCTATTTTTCAAGGAGAACTTGACAACTTAGAAAAGAGTATGAAAACCATGATTCAATGCCAAAATGATCCACTCGATATGATAGAAGCAAGACTTAGTAGATTGAAAAACATGCATACGAATAAGAAAACTCTCCATACCCAATCTTTGAATATTCTAGACACTTCTAGCCATTTTGAAGAAGACTAAGAATCATGGTATCTTGATGACGTTGGCCAAGATTCATTTTCACCACAAAACCTTGAACTTGACCAATATCAACCCATTGATGAATTGGCAAGTTTTTATTTTATTGAGATTGAACTTGATTATGAATATGAACCTGATTACCAACTTTGTGATTCAGTTCCATCTTCAAATCTATGTTGACTCCGATTTTCTTACCCAATTTGGACCAATTTTCTGAGCAAACATTTATTCCCGTACCCATAGATGTAGAAATGGAATCAGCAATTTTGGATAATCACATTTCATTAATGGAAAAAGAATGTGAATTTTCATTATTGGACTTGGACTCAACTCTTGAACTAGAACTAACTCTCGAACTCAAAGTTGATTTTTCTGAGTTAGTATTGGTTTCTGAACTTATCATTCTTGAGCCCAAGTCAATCATTCCACTTAGTCACATTCTTTTGTTGGACATAGGTATAAACATGATGACTCCTTGATGATTTTCTAAGACTGGTCATGTAAAGGGAGTAAATTTAACGATAGGATCTTTCATGATCCTCTTCAAATTGGGGATTATAAATATGTAAGTAGAAAAGAGGTCAATAAAGGTGGGTTCCGTGAACTACCACATTATCTTGATTGAGTAGTAACGCTTGACCCAATCAGAGCACCACCGGAACCACCACCATAAGGTAATATTTTCCTTCTTTTTCTTCTTTTTCATGCATCTATGCATTAATTCATACATTGAGGACAATTCATGAGATAGGTGTGGGGGAGGGTTCTAACATAACCTAGGTTTTCCTTTTTTATATAAAAAGAAGAAATTTTTTTTAACATTTTCTTTGCTTTTAAAAAACTTTTTGAAAATAGAAACAATATTTTGACACATTCTTTGTAAGAAATTAAGTCAATTTTAAGGAATAGGAGAATCATAATTAGGATTTCTTATACTTGGTCAAATAAGATTATTTGTTCGATTTTCAAGGTTAGGAAGAAAATATGAAAATGTAATTTTGTAATACCCCGTTCCCGGAATACGTACTTAGTTGCGTATTCAGATTTTCGGTCGTATTTTTTCGATTTGTTTCCTGTATTTATTTTGTATTATGAATTCCTTGTATAATTGTTTTATCTTATATTTGGATTCGTGGACTCGGAGTCAGCCTTAGCCTGAACCGAAGGCCCGATCATAGTATATTATTCGATTTAATCTTTGATTTGACCGATTTCAGTTTCAATATTATTTTCCAATATAATATATTTTATATGATTTTCTGGAATTTTCCGGAATTAAAAGGAATTTCTTCAAATCGGTGTCGACCAGTGCCGCTGATCGATTCCCGAATTTTTATCTTACAAACTGTTTAGAATTTCTAGAAGATTCTTTAAACTTTTCTTCTTAGAATTATGTTTATTACTTAAATACTTTTTCTGAAGATTTACGAATTTATGGATATTCCACCGGAGTCGGTAGAAGACTGATTCCAGTATTTTTATTTCACAAACAGTTAGGAATTTCTAGATAGTCCTTTAGACTTTATTTCTTGGAATCCTATTTCTTATCTAAATTCTTTTTATGAGGATTTTATGATTTTAGGAAAATTCTTTCGGAGTCGGTAGGTAACTGATTCCGGGATTTTTAGTTTTAAAACTATAAAGTATTTCTTAAAACGGATTTCACTATTATTCTTAATATAATATTTTGGATTTTTGATATTTATTTCGGGTCGTTCCGAGATACTTGATTTCGGGACGTATCCGGTATTTTCCCGAAAGATTTCCGCATTTACGACTCAATTCCGGGAATCCGCCACTTTCATTATTTTTTTTTCCTTTCCAAGAGAATTTCTTCCCTTTTCCATTTCCTTTTCCTTTCCCTATTTTCTTTTTCCTTTAACCTCCACCACAAGTTCCTTTACTTCATCCCTAAGCTTCTCCACCTCACCCTCCACCTCACCACCTTCCACACACTTCCTTTAATCTCCACCACACAAAATCTCCACCTCATCCCCCACTTGGCAAGCCCCTATTGGCCAAGGGACACCTCACCCCCTATTTTACACAAAACCCCCTCTCTTCTATTTAATTACAACCCCTTCTCAAAATCCAAATCCTATTTAATCTTTTCCTTTCATTTCAATCTCTTTCTTTACTTCACTTCACAAAGAGATAGCCTTCACCAAAGTTCTTCCTTCATCTCAACTTCAACCTACAACTTCCAAGGCATCACCAGGTCTTCTCCATCTTCAACCAACTACTTGGATTGGGATCGTCTCCTCCTTCGTCGATTGCATCGCCGTGGATCACTTCCGACCACGATCTCTTCAAGCTTCCCATAACCGATCTATGTGAGTATATTTACTCACCAAGATTTGTAAACTTCCTTGTATCCTTGTGTTGATAATTCATGTTTAATTATGTCATCAAAATCCTATTTTTAGCCTATCAAAATCAACCACACAAAAATCTGATTTTTAGACCAACAGCAGCCTATTTCAGGAGTCCGGTCGACCGGAGGTCGACCGGCAGTGGACCGACGTGCACAGCGTGCACGTTGGGATAGTCCGATCGACCGGCAGTCGACCGGCTATCGACCGGCCAAACCTGGAGCTCACGGCCTTGTATCGGTCGACCGGCAGTCGACCGTTAGTTGTATCTCCGGTCGACCGCAGTCGACCGGAAGTCGACCGACCAAACCTGGAGCTCACGGCATTTTTCCGGTCGACCGGCCATTTTGACCCAGTCGACCGTTAGTCTAGTTTTGGGCCAAAATTGCTGATTTCTATTCTTTCTGAAATTAGATCTTACCCTTTGTACATGTACTATATATCGTTCTTACCTGTACTTCATGACAAATTGCTTGATGTGTATCACCTCTTGTCACTTCATAATTCCATGTCTATGTATTGCCCTGCAACTGCATGTGTTAGGGTAGTTTTATTCTTGTACATGTACTATGCCTGTGTTATGCCTACTTCTTTATCGTACACCATGCGTGGCTGACCCTTCGTGGTCATTGAACTCTGAGTTTCAGTTATATTATCATCGCCATGTCATTACTCCAGACTGTCAGATTTATGTTTCCTTTTAACACATGTATATCACCTGACCGCTAGTGTGTTATCACTTGACTACTTGGCATGCCACTATTTGGCAAGACCTTTATGTTGTACCTTGACTTACCCTGACTATTCTCCATCTCATATCATGATTGGTTACTTGTTATATATCATCACCCTATCATGCTATCACTTTATACCCAGCATGATATACCTGACTTGTGATTGTCATCTTTACGGGACTTTGACTTGTTATCTGTATCATAATCAGTGACATGTTTTCCTGCTTTACATGCATGACCTGACTATATAGTGCTTCTGTACTCTTTATTCCTGATCATGTCCATTTCCTATTTTTCCCGTAAAGTGACAATGAAACTATTAAATCCTAAAATGGACCAACTTGTATTGGGTCGGGGGAAATATGCGGATATCGATATGTGTTCGTGTTTACAGTGGCTTTAGGTATTGTGCACTATATCCGGTCTGACCTGTGGTACTCCAGGGGACCGAGGGGAGAGCTGGCTCCCTACACCCCAGTTTTAACGGGCATACATAAGTCCCTCCTCCTGGACAAGCCTTGCGGCTGGTTTCCGTTTCCATGCAACGGAACAACCCTGGACCGTAGTCCCGGTATGTACGGGACCCACTGTAAACATAGTTCGTTGATACAACCGCTATTTCCAATAACAACCTCGACTTTCTTATATATGGATGTATGTGAGTGGGATATATACCGGGTATATACCGAGACACATACCTAGATATATGGGTTAGACGAGTAATAATAATAAGACACCTGTTATGATTTCTGTTATAGATACCTGTTATGTTATGACTCCTGTTCTACTTATTAAGTCATGATTCCCATTATGATTCCTATATTTCTGTTTGGACTACGATGATAGTCTTTCCAACTTTATTTTGTCATGTTTCCATTTCTTACTGATTGATATTCATTTTACTGTCCTAACTCTTTTACTCTTGTATCTTAGCCATTTGGCTGTAGTTTGTTTATTGTTCATATGTCTTGACTCCTTGGATTTGCATATTCAGATTCCGAAGCTTGGATCGTAGTGGAGCCGTCCACTGTAGATTGAGCTTCCTCTAGTGAGCAGGCAGGCTAGTTCTGCTTCCTTCGTGCCTGACTCTTCTTTGACTCACGGGATCTTCATCCTACTCGTGAGCATTTTGCGTTTATCTTGTATATTTTACTTTGGACTTGTTTATGATAAAGATACATGTAATGTGTAATATTTTATCATATCCTGTGATGACTTTGTATATGTACTTTGTGTTGGCATATTATGGATACCACGCTTTGTGTTGTACTCTGATTCTTGTTGTACTTTTATGCTTAGCGTATATACGTGGGGGCATTTTCAGACCTACGTATATACGTCGCAGTGACGTCCCCGTATCCGTGGAATCGGGGCGTTACAGGTTGGTATCAGAGCTTAGGCTCTCAAACCTAAAGTACAATCAAGCAGCAAATTATTGTAATTTGCTAATGCCAAGTACAATGTACAAAGTTATCTAGTCCTTCTTGATTTATCTAGTTCTTCTTGATTCCTTCCTTCATATCCTGAAATCCTTCCATTCTTCTAACTCTTTCCAGTTATCTTTCATCAACTAAGGTATGGACGCTGGGCAAGCATCCAATGTTTTCCCGTGGAGTGGAACGAGATTGGAGCAGAAGAGTGAGAACCAAGTGCAGAATAAGTCAGTTAAGAGGGCCTTGCAGTTGATGGAGAGGGCTTTACAGTTGCTGAAGGAAGAAGATACGACCAGGACAAACATTGGCCCAAAGACCAAGCGACCATCCAACGTCCTCTTCCTGGGAACACAGTTAATTCTGCCACAAACCCGGACATTTTAAGAGAGATTGTCGAATGGCTAAGGGATTGTGTTTAGTGTGTGGGTCAGGGAGACATATGCTAAGGAATTGCCCGCACAGAAAGTTTGGATATACGGCACCAGTCAGATCAGCTCGTCCAGCCCCAGCACTTCCAGCCCCGTCAACAAGGAGGAATCCAGAACCTGTTCCACCCCAACAGAATGATCAACAGCAGAGGGGAGTGAAAACTGGAGCAGATCCGGTAGAGCAGAGGCATCCAACAGGGCAGCAGAGCGTGTAGACCAGTGTTCAGATCCGGAACCTTAGGGTGTCATGGTAACCACTACCCCAGATCTTGTATTTGAATTGGTTATCATTCTTAATATTTCCCTTGTCATTCTATCATTGTTCATTCTAGTCCTTCCTGTATTCATCTTATTCCCTGTTTTTGTTTTATGAGGCCTTTATTCCAACCATGTCTCCTTGTATTCAATTTACCCCTTAATGAAATTGCGAGGACGCATTTTTTGTAAGGAGGGTGGATTGTAATACCCCGTTCCCGGAATACGTACTTAGTTGCGTATTCAGATTTTCGGTCGTATTTTTTCGATTTGTTTCCTGTATTTATTTGTATTATGAATCCTTGTATAATTGTTTTATCTTATATTTGGATTCGTGGACTCGGAGTCAGCCTTAGCCTGAACCGAAGGCCGATCATAGTATATTATTCGATTTAATCTTTGATTTGACCATTTCAGTTTCAAATATTATTTTCCAATATAATATATTTTATATGATTTTCTGGAATTTTTCGAATTAAAAGGAATTTCTTCAAAATCGGTGTCGACCAGTGCCGCTGATCGATTCCCGAATTTTT